>CAUYLG010021381.1:0-24083 GCA_963573385.1 Cacajao melanocephalus | reverse complement strand
TTAGGGGTGGGAAGGGACTTCCCCACTGATGTACTGGATGGAGGGAGGGGAGCCTGGGAAGCAGAGCAGGGAGGATGGTAGAGGACCGATGAGGGGCCTGGGGAGGGGGAAGGAGCAGGATCAGCGTTGCAGGAGTCCCTGGTGCTACTGGGTTAGGCAGTGGAAACCAGAAAGAAGGAGATGGAGTAATGTATTAGTCCATTTTTACATGGCTATAAATAAACTACCTGAGACTGGGTAGTTTATAAAGGAAAGAGCTTTAATCGACTCACAGTTCTGCTCGGCTTGGGAGGCCTCAGGACACTTAAAATCACGGAGGAAGGCGAAGGGGAAGCAAGGCATGTCGTACACAGTGGCAGGAGAGACACAGAGAGGAGGAAGCCCGCCCAGACACTGATCAAACAACCAGATCTCATGAGAACTCACTCATGATCACAAGCACAGCATGGTGGAAATCCACCCCCATGATCCAGTCACCTCCCACCAGGCCCGTCCTCTGATGTGTGGGGATTACAAGTCGATGAGATTTGAGTGGGGACATGGAACTAAACCTACCGAGTAAGAAGGTGAGGATAGGGCAGCCTCCTCCCCTCCCAAAGAGCCACATGGAGGAGGGAAGGAAGGAAGGGAAATGCTGAGGGCACAAGGTCAACAGGTGCACTTGAAGACAAGGGAGGCCAGTGGGGAAGAAGGCTGAGGGAGGGAGAACAGAGGCTGGGGTGTGGCCCATGGCCTGAGGCTTAGTCCCCTGAGACACCAAGAGTGGCCAGCCAGGAGCACAGTTCTCTGGGATAGAGCAGCTCTTGCCACACTGGGGACTGGGGCAGGGCCAGGAGGATGGAGCGCAGGGCCAGTGGGAGGTGGTGGAGAGTAGTCTCAGGAGGGTGAGGCTGGGAGTGCATGGGATGCCCGGGTGGGGGCCGGGGCAGGGAGGGGGGTGCGTGCTGTGCTCCCCAGCGAGCCTGGCTTGGCATGGCTGTCTCCTGAGTCTCCTCACTGCCCCAGGTTTCCTTGTTCACTCATCCACCCCTCAGGACTCAACATCTGTGGGCACCTCTGGAGGGAGATGGTCACCCTGGGCATTTGCAGGGGCCCTGCAGACACCTGGTGGTTCCTGGAGAGCTCAGCAGCCGAGGGTGCAGCCTCCCAGGACAGGGAGCACGACTCGCCACTGCTTGTCTGCTGTACCCAGCAGTAACCACCGGGCACATCTGTGGGTGATCACCACTGCTCGTCTGCTGTACCCAGCAGTAACCACCGGGCACATCTGTGGGTGATCACTGCTGCTCATCTGCTGTACCCAGCAGTAACCTCCGGGCACATCTGTGGGTGATCGCTGTAGCCTGGGCCCTGCTTGGCACTGTCTACACAGAGCCATTCACTCAGCCTCATGACAGTCCTAAGGGGTTATCAGTCGGGGCTCTCCAGAGAAATGGCCCATAGAAGAGCTATGCAGGTATGTGGAGAGGTGTATTTGAAAGGCCTGGCTCATGCGGTTATAGGGCTGGTAAACTCAAAAGGCCTGCAGCAGGCCAGCGTGATGAGCTGAGCGGCCGCCTTGAGGCTGACTTTCCTCCTCTCAGGGAACCCTCAGTTTCTGCTTCTCAGGCCTTTGGCTGATTGGACAAGCCCACCACATCACAGAGGTGATCTCTGTTGCTTAAAGTCAGCTGAGTGAGTATGGAATCACATCTACAATGTATCCTCCCAGCAACACCTTGGATGAGTGTTGGATGAATCACTGGGTATCAGAGTCCTTCCAAGTTGACACAGAAAACTCATTGTTTAGGCTCAAATCAGATGTAAACTAAGGACATTAAAATGCAGGTTCCCGGGCCCTCCCCCAGACCTCCTGGGCCTGACTCCCTGAGCATGAGACTTGGAAGCCTTCATTTTAACAGATTTCCCAGATGATGGGACCCCAGGAAGGTTCAGAAACGCCTGGTGCTGGGCGTTAGAAGGGTGGTGGAGTTCCCTGCAAACTGGTCACTTCCTTCGAATGCACTTGCCATAGTCAAGTAAGGGCACTGCGGGCAGGAACAACACAGGGCTGGGCAGTGCTGGCCCTGCGTGGGGAGTGGTCAGAACAAGGACTCAGCAGGGGTGGAAGGAAGTGACCCCAGGCTCCCTGTGGGTTAGAAAGTTCAAATGTGACGTCTGGCTTCTCCACAGAACCAAGCTCGCCTGAGGAGCAGGTCATCTGACGTGGCCGCTGCCTACCCCTGGGCCCCATTGCTGCAGCCCTCCTGGATGGAGCAGGCTGCAGCTGCCGCCACTGGCAGAGAATCTCTGTGCCTATAGGGCCCTGGAAGGGTTCGCTTTGGGGAGAGAGGTGAGAGCAGAGATCAAGGGAGAAATCTGTGGCTGATTTCTCGCAGAGGTTTCCTCAATCCTAGAGCAATCCACACCCCAGGTGGGGGTCTTTGGAGAGCTGGGCTCCTCCAGGAGGGAGCAGCCACTTGGAGCCAAAGTTTCTCCTGAACTGAGCAGCCCTTTGTGACCAGGAACACCGTCCATCAGACAATGCTGCTGCTTCTGCCAGGTTACGTGGGCTGGAGAAAAAACCCATGATGCCCACTGCAGGCCCAGGGGTCAGGCGGGCGTTTGGCAGAGTCAGTGTTTGTTTTGAGCATTTGAAGCTTCAGAGGAGGGTTCAGCAGGAACAAGATTTGCTGTCCTCTGCCCACCTAAGGGGGTTAGCTTTTCTTGGGGTTTACGTTGGCAGTGAGGTGCTCTAGATTGTTTTTTAACATCAGGGGAGGTTTATTTACAGAAACTGAGGGTGCCCGTGATGGGGACATGCCAAGTTCTGGGCACCATCCCTCATCATGCCTTGACTCCTGGGGCCGGCTGCGGTGGACAAATGGTGCTGGGTCCCCTGGGCTCCCACAGCTGGAGAGCCCAGGTGGGGCCACCCAAGGGACTCCCTGCATAAGGCCACTCGCCAAGGAGTGACCTGACCTGACCCCTCCCCCTCCACCACCTCTGAGCTAGATCACTGGGCCTGGGTGGTGTTTTCTGTTTTTTTTTTTTTTTTAAATTGTGTTTTCCACAAACAAGCTGGCAGTTCCTTCTAATTGACTGTGGGTGTGTGATGGGAAAAAAAGTCCTGGCTTTGGCCTGGAGGACAGAGACAGGACAGCACATTCTCTTTTATCTCCTGGTGAGCCTGTCTTGTGGCCACGGCCAGTCATGCTGCTCAAGACAAAATGAGAAGGTGTCGAGTCCATATTTAGGGCCATTCTTTGCCCCTCCAGTGCCCGGCCCCCCCGGGGCGCCACCACGGCTCCCTCACCCCCCTCCACTGTCTCCTTATCTGGCTCACTTGTCCTGTGGCTCAGACTGCCCTTCCTCATCTGATCTAAGGAATGAATCTCAGCCAAGATCAGATCGCTTGATAAACTCACCTCCCCCGTGCCTCGGTCACATCCTCACAAGGAGAAGTTAATAGCTTAGCCCAGAGGACTGATGGCTAATCAGGCTGATCTTGAAGAGGAGAGAGCCAAGGGCTTGTGAATTTAGGGAGCTTGGAAAACCCCTCCAGCACTGCCCTTGACTGGCAGGGGCTGTCCTTCTTTCCTAGGGAGACAGAGAGGTCCTGAGCTGGGAAAGGCCCTGGCGGGACAGCCCTGGGAGTCGGGGGCATAACTCGGAGTGGCCCAGCCTTCCTCTCTGCAACTCTCTGCCCCTGTGCTGCATAAACCCAGCTTTTCCTGGTTTTTCTTTGTCAGAGAAAGACACAGGCACCTGGGTAGAAACTACCAACTCTTAGCTCAGAGGGTGAGAGGAATAAAAAAGGAAGCGTTTCGTCTAATCTTTTTTCAAGGTTTTCAGTTTCTTTGCATTGGGATAGAACATGTTCCTTCAACACAGACTTTTACACTGTTGGTGGGAGTGTAAATTAGTTCAACCATTGTGAAAGACAGTGTGGCGATTCCTCAAGGACTTAGAAATAGAAAGACCATTTGACCCAACAATTTCATTACTGGGTATAGACCCAAATAATTATAAATTGTTCTATTATAAAGACTCATGCACACGTATGTTCATTGTGGCACTGTTTACAATAGCAAAGACCTGGAACCAACCCAAATGTCCATCATAGATAGACTGGATGAAGAAAATGTGGTGCATATACACCATGGAATACTACACAGCCATAAAAAACGATGAGTTCGTGTCCTTCATAGGGACCTGGATGAATCTGGAAACCATCAATCTCGGCAAACTGACAGAAGAACAGACACCGCATGTTCCCACTCATAGGTGGGTGTTGAACAATGAGAGCATGTGGACACAGGGAGGGGGGCATCACAAACGCGGTCAGTAGCCAGGGGCTAGGGGTGGGACAGCATGGTTGGGGAGGGTAGGGAGGGGTAATGAGGGGAGAAATACCAGATATAGGTGATGAGGGGGATGGAGGCAGCAAACCACCTTGCCATGTATGTACCTATGCAACAATCCTGCATGATCTGCACATATACCCCAGAACCTAAATTACAATTAAAAAAAAGGAATCATTTAATTTGCAAACCTTAGACTCCTCTACTCGCCATCAGTCTTCTGGGGCATTACAGGAATGTCAGCCCTTCCCGAAGCCTGGATTCCCCATGGGAGACCGAGAAAGGAAGACTGGGGCCATGGGTGGGGGCAAAGCCAATCTGATGACTGGAGAGGGAGGATGGCCCCTGAGGAAGGGCCTGGAATGCACTTGCAATGATCCCAATGGGGAAACTGAGGCCTTCACCTTTAATTGTGGATCTTTCATTGTATTTTCTACACCATATGCAAGTGTCAGGCTTACACTTAGTAATGTATCTGAGGAATAGATGGGAACCCCCCCAACCCCACTGCAAAGATAAAAGAGTCCCAGACGGCACTTGCTGCAGGAATCCTGGCCACTGTGGATGTGGCTGTCACAGCTGACATAGCACCTTGTTAGCCTCTTTCTCACCCTTCTCTTGTCTCCAGCCTTCCTCACCTGGCTTCAGGTGTCCCCACACAGCCCTGGGATGTGAGGATGCGTTTCCTGCTTGCCTGGAGCAGTTACTTAACCTGAAAAAGGTGCAGGCAGGTGGGGAGCCAGCGCTGGCTCTGGGCTCCTTGGAAACTGCAGTGCCGGCAGTCCCCTGGAGCCTGCTGCCCTCACCTTTGGACCCTGGGTTTGAATGCTCACATGCTACTGTGCCCTCTCTTTTCCTTATTTAAGGCTTGACTGCTCAGGACCCCTGGAGTCATTTCTGGTCCTACTTTCCTCAGAGCGGAGCCCACAGCAAGGTGCTCCCCTTCTGAAGTGGTTTCCCACCTTTTGAGAATCCATGAAAGCTTTAGCGCCGTGGAGGATGCATGTGTGCTCTGAGTAGCCTCTGTTGGTGAGACAGGAAGCTGGACTCAGCTCCAGAGGTGAGGCTCGAACGCTGGACCAAACTGAGGACTAGCTAAGAGGGATGGGGCAGAAGCAGCTTTCCGTAAGCCACACCCACCAGTGTGCAATGCCAATTTACCATTGCCATGGCAACACCTGGAAGTTACCACCCCTTTCTGTGGCAATAACCCAATAACCTGGAAGTTACACCCTTTTCCTAGAAATGTCTGCATAAATTGCCCCTCAATTTGCATGTAATTAAAAGTGGGTATAAATGTGAGCACAGCCCTCCTCTGAGCTGCGGCTCTGAGTGCACTGCTATGTTGCAGTCCTGCTCTCCAAGGAGCAGCACCTCTGCTGCAGCTGTGCACGGCCACATCCATACAAGCTGCTAACACCGCTGGCTGATCCTTGAATTCTTACCTGTGTGAAGCCAAGAACCCTCCTGGGCCAAGCCCCAATTTTGGGACTCACTTTCCCTGCATCTTTAGGAACTGTGTCCACCTGCTAGAGACAGAAATACCCCAGGCAGCCCCTCAGCTAATTAAGAGTTCTCCTCTGATTAGAAGGAAGCCAGCACAGGGATGGGATGTGGGCTCTGGGGTTGCACCAGGGGGCTGGGCTCTTTCTAGCTCCCACAGTCCAGCCATCAATCAAACAGACAAACACATTGACAAGACAGCTTCATGCTGCCAAAAGCTTAAAAAAATGCAAACATGGCAGAGTGGTCAAGAGTGCTGGGTGGGAGCCCTGTAGGATGGGTGGTCAGGAAAACCCTCCCTGAGGAGGAGACATTTGGGGATGGCCCAGAGGCTGGGAAGGACTGAGACTTGGAGGAACGCTGAAAGACTTCATTCCAGGCCAGAGAACGGCAGGTACAGAGGGCTCAGAGGGAACCAGCTGGGGTTGTTTTAGAAAATAAAAAGGCCGAAGGGAGTGGGGTGGAGTGAGGGGGATGGCATGCCAGGAGGTCCGATGGGAGGTATTCTGGGAGCAGAGAAGGAGAGCCCTGTAATCCCTGTGATAGAGCTTGAAGTCCAGGATGGTTGATGGAAGCACCTGGAGGATTTATCCAAGGGAGCTAATTTGCTTAGAGGAAGCAGATTATTTTGGAGGCTGTACTGAACATAGGTGGAGAGGAGAGGAAGGAGAGGGTGGCGGTGAGTCCTGGTGAGAGAGGATGCCGGAACGGCAGAAGCAGTGAGAAGGGGCACAGACAGGGAGCAGGAGCAGGAGTTCTGTCCGATGATAATGATGGAGGAGAGAAGCTAGCCAGGGAAGGGTTTGCAAGACAGCAATCCCAGGGATGGCGGGAGAGTCTGTGTGTGGGAGGCCCCAAGGGGGCAGGTGAATAGACTGGAGCCTCCCAGGGGTGAGGGAGGGGGTTGCCTGGCCACAGCTTTGAGCCTAAGAGGGAGTGGGAGTGGAGCTGAGGTTTCAGAGTTGGCTGCTTTACAGAGTGGCTGTGGGAGCAGGTGGCCAAGTGGAATAGATGAACAGTTATTACTGGGGAAGAGGATGTCAAACAACAAGGTGGCCAGGCAGGTCCTCTGTAATCTTCTTTCTTAGCCTGTTTCTGCATTTTCATCCTGTCCCTTACCAATGATGGGAGGTCTACCAAGGTCCCAGGCAGTCCTTGTTCAGGTCCAGGCCAGACTGGAGCCTAGCACGACCCTGGGGCATCCAGTGCTGTGGGAGAGGCTGGGACACAAGGAAGGGTACAGAGGTAGCCCAGGTGGGCAGGAAGTTGGTGGAATTCAGAGAGGAGCAGAGACAATAAGGAAATTAGCGTGTGGACCGTGGAGGTGATGTTTTCATGCTCACTGCTCCGACTACATCTGAACAGGAATCTGCATGTGCTCTGAGCCTGGAGAATGTTCAGAAGGCAGCAAGCAGGATAGGACAAGGGTCTTGAAACTGGGCCAGATAAGCTGGGGGAAGGGCAGGGAAAACACAGTCTGGAGAAACATGAACGGTGCTGAGAAGCTAACCTGCGTGGAGCTGCCTTGCGTGACTGATGTGGCAGCTGGGCCAGTGTACCATGTAAACAGCTTCCTCGGGAACACCCTTTGAGTACATCCTGAATGCCTCTGAATGATTTCTCTGCATTTGGCCTGGGACGAGTGGGTCTAACTTGGTTGCTGGGGGTCCTTGATTCCTGCCTCCCGACAGCCCCTCCAAGACCTTGGAGAAAATATAGCTCTCTAAGTCAATACTGATTTTCTGAGAGCCAGGATGGGGTTTGGGGAGGTTGGTGAGAGAGACAGAGGGGCAGAATCTATAAATTTACAGAATCTATGCTGCCCTTGAACATGGGAGAACCTGTGTTACAGTTCAACATCATCATCACCATCAGTAATAGTAGATTTTAGAGTCTTGCTCTGTTGCCCAGGCTGGAGTGCAGTGGTGCAGTCTTAGCTCACTGCAGCTTCAACCTCCTGGGCTCAAGCTATCCTCCCGCCTCAGCCTCCTGTGTAGCTGGGACTACAGGCATGTGCCACAGCTACAGTCACTATTATTTACATCTGGATGGGGGATAGATGAGAATGCTTTGATCAGTGCAAAGATAAACCCACTTCTCATATAGGACGAGATCATGTTTAATGTAGACTTTCCCTAAATTAAGCTCCTTACAAAAATACCAAGATATTTTAAATTAGAAATATATGCAGAGGAAGTCTGCATCCTGCACAACCTCACACAAGCACGCGTGGCGGAGCCCATACACATACATGGATGCCTCCACTCCCCTGGCCCTTTGGGATTTCTCAAAAGACACTTGTCTTCACTGACTGGTGTTCCCTGGGGCTCCATCTCACACTCCGACCTGACCCTCAGCTAACCTGCTGACGCTGTACGTGCCTGGAGGCTGGGACTGGTGGGCAGGCAAGAGTCAGCGTATCCGGGCATAAACCAAGGATGCTGCCCATGGGGCTCGCAAAGCCCCTCAGGAGCAGGAAGTTCATGTCGTGCACTGATATATCCATGTAAAAATGTTCTCTTTAGGATGGCTCTTCTTTAGAATTTGCCCCCGAAAGGTTGGAAGCTGCTCTGCAGAGGCCCCTGGGCCTGGACTCCTGTGCCCGTGGGTTCCACATTCCCATCAGTGGTACTTGTTCTAGGGCGTCCTTGCCAGCTCCCTTTGGTTCTTTGTAAGTCTAGTTATTTTGAATTGTACTGTAGACATTATGAATGTCATGCTGTATGAACTCTGGATCCTATGAGAAACCTCCGGAGAATGTAGATTTCTTTCCCTTGTCTGGCAATCAATCAATGCACACAGTTGAGGCTTCCATGTTCGTTTTTCAAAGCCATTGCTCTGCCACTTTGTCTCAGCCGTGCCTGCCCACCGAGGGGCCAATCTGAGCCATATGCAGTGGGTTAGGATCTTAGCTCAGTTCTCAAAGCATTTGTTATGCTGCGCTGAGTGTGTCTCACACCTGTTGCTCTGGGGTTGATCAGACACTTGGGCGGGTGTTTCAATCTTTCCGCCATTCTCAAACTCTTGCTCTGTTGCTATACCTGTGCAGCTTGGAGGTGCATGGCTTTGTCTGGGTTAATGAACAGATTTCGAAGATCCCCTTCCCCGTCTTCCTCCTCTCTGGATCCCCCCACCTCCACCCAACTCTGAGAGCACTGGGGACACTGTTCCAGGTTCCTTTGGCTTGAAGGCTTTACCCTGGCACTGATGTCACTCATAAGGGGCAGCTTCTCCCACCTCACCCCATTTCTTGCCAGCCACTCCCAGTGCTTGATCTTGGAGGCCCTGTTATATTTCCAGGTGCTCCAGCTTCCACAAGCTTCTCCCACAATGAATCTCCAAGGATGGCGCACGGACCCACATGGAGTGCCCACAGATGCTGGGGCTGGCCGGGAACACACTCCTGTGCCCTCTGTCCCTCCAAGGAGATCCCTGAGTGCTCAGAACAAGACTTGGTGCTATGCCTCCCTCTCCACAAAGCCCTTGTGAGCAGTCTCTGCTAATCCAAGAAGCCTGGGCCCCCTGCACCGTCCCTCTTCTCTTTCCTCCTCTGGTTGTCCTGGTCTGTGAGTCCTACCAGGAAAGGGCCTTGTCTTATTCATGGTGGCTCCACGCAGGCACTTCCTGTGTGCTTCTCAAAGCAGGACCAAGCCGAGAGTCTGTAGCCTGGCCCGGCACCTCAGCTCCCAGACCCCACAGGCTGCAGCAGGAGGAAGGATGACCGGGGAGGCCAGATGAGAAAAGGCATGGGGCTATGAGTGAGCTGCCTCTCCACCCTGGGCCTCAGTGCTTTATCCTACAAACAAGGACCAGGTCTCCTTCTGGTGTCATACTGGTTCCCGCTCCTGTGGAGGAAGGTGCGTGCTGGGGAGTGTGGAATTCCCCGCAGCCACTGGGGTTCAGGATGTCGTCTTCTCAGCCACTAGCTCTTGTCTCCTCGCATGTCTACTGGGGCCAGCCAGGGTGACTGGGCCCCCCTCAAGTGCAGGAAACACCGCAGCTCTGAGGAGCCGTGCTTTGGCAGAGTCCCTCAGTGCATGGGGATGTGAAGGAACAGATGATGGAGGAGCCACACACAGTCCCCAGAGAGTGGGGGGTGTCAGTGAGCCCCTCACACACAGCTCATTCCATAAATATCTTCACCCTGTGGGCACACGGTCCTGTGACAGGTGTGGGGATACGTGATCTGCAAGGCAGGATTTGGGGTCAAGGTTGGCCCTGACTTTACCTAAGAACCTGGCCTGCCATGCGGGATTAGGCCATGGGGACTGTGGCTGGTGGGGCAAGGTTGGCCCTGACCTTACCTAAAAACCTGGCCAGTTGTGTGGGATTAGGCCATGGGGACTGTGGCTGGCGAGGACAGAGGCTCAGCCCTGGTGCTGCTGCTGTAACTTAGGCTGCAGCTCAGCAGGCCTGACGTCGCCTTAGAGAGAGCCCAGTGTCCCCACCCCATGCTGGAGCCCTGGTTCCCACGCTGTAACAGCAGCCACACAGATGTGGACTTGGAAGGATGGCTGGGGAGCTGCCGGGGTGAAGGCTGTCTTGTGGGTTTTAACTTCTTGTCCAAGAAGAACTTTGATTTTTCCTGGGGATGAATTCATTAAGACAAGGGAGACAGCCTGACCTTCAAGCTGGTCCCCATCGCGTGCCACTCCTGGGCAGAGCTCTGAGTGGACCGAGGAGTCCACGTTCCTGAGGCTTTCATCCCTCAGGGCGACAGGACTTGCTGGAAGGCCACTGGCAGCAGCAGCTACACCCCAGGCTCCACAGTGCAAGCTGACACCCCAAGCTTTCTCTTGGTTATTGGTGAAGTGGAGTGAAGCCAGGAAGCTCCTCAGAGGCAGTGTGAAGCCCAGTGAGGTCCAGGCAGCAGCGGGAGGAAGGGGCCGCTCTGAATGTGCTCACTGGGAGGTGTTCGAGATTCCTGTGGCTGCTGGAAAAAACTGCTGTAAAAAAAATCACCACAAAAAGCCAGGACTTGAAACCGCACACATCACCCTTCCAGGTTCCATAGGTCAGAAGCCCAGCATAGGTCTCACTGGCCAAAATCAAGGTGTCAGCAGGGCTGAGTTTCTTCTGGGGACTCCAGGAGAGCCTCCAGTTCCTGCCCCTTCCAGCATCAGAGGCCACCTGTGCCCCTGTTTGTGGCCCCTCCCAGTCTTCAGAGCCGGCGCCCTGGCCTCTGCTCTGGCATCGCACCTCCTTCTCTGACCTCGACCCCCTGCTTTCCTCCGACAGAGGCCCTGGTGATCATGGTGGCCAATCTGGATAACCCAGGGTGACCTTCCCGACTGGGTGACGTCTGCAAAGTCCTTTTTGCCATGTGAGGTGACATATTCACAGGGGCGGGGCCGGGGGACGAGGACATCCTTGGGGGCCATTATTCCAGCTGGCACAGCGGGCCTGCGGGGATCCTGACGGAAGGGTCTGGGAATGCCCCAGCCAGTACTGCGGCGGGTTTGTGGCTGGAGGCCGACAGCTCCCTTGGCATCGCTCAACATCAGGCTGAACTCTCACTAGACGGTAGCTTCCCACACGGCCAGAGTCACCGAGGGAGCTGTTTAAAAGCAGAATCTGAGTCTCACCGAGAGCTTACTGAAGGCACAGCTCCACGTCGGAGTCCAGGCTGTGACTCAGGAGTCTGCGTTTTTAACAAGCCCCTTGGGTAATTTTTACAGACACTAAGATTTGACCACCTCTATTCCAGACAGAATGATTGATTAGCAAAACTGGACCCAGCGATTTGAGGCCTTCGCTCACTCCCCGCCCCACATCAGTGAGCAGGGCCCTGTTTTCCTTACTCACTCCCTGTGTCTTTTGGGACCGCAAGACACAGGAGAGGAAAGGCCTTCCCGACGATGCCCATGGCTGCGGCGCCTGGAGCCTGGCAGGGCCAGTGAGGAACACTTTGACCATCTGGGTGTGCCGGAGGCCGCAGCTGGGATGGAAAAGGGGGGCTCTCTGCTGGAGACCAGCACCACGCCAAGCTGCTTGGCTGGCCCAGAGCACCCACGACCCCTCCATCCCTCCCCGAAGGGATTCAGAGAACAACACTGTGGTTTCTGTTTGGAGCCTTCTCCGGATTGGAACGCAGGGTGGAAGCCTGCTCTCCTCCAGCTGCGCCTACTGATAGGGAGCGTGGCTTTGCATGAACCTTCAAATCTGCGCTTCCCCTGAGACGGGAGGTACTGAGAAAGGTGCACTGGGCTGGGGATAAGTAGGGATTCCGGTTTCAACTCTGTCATTAAGTGTTTGAGTAGCTTTGGGCAAATCCCACCACCTTCATGGGCTTCCAAAATGCAGGGCTTGAATGAATCCCCTCTGATGTGGATTCTGCCCAGGATCGCTCTCACCAGCGGTCAGGAGGGGGGATGATTTCTAGGCTAATTGAGCTTTGACCCCAATTCTACCCTCTCCAAGAAAGAGACTCCCCATCAGTCACTTATTAGACATTGCTTTAAATAGCACCTCAGTGTGCTTCCTCACCCAGCAAGCCGGGGTCTCCACGGAGAAGCAGCTGCCCATTGGGACATTCTCCGGTCGACATCCAAGAAGAGCCTGTCGGTAGCGGGAGCCCCTGTCTTCCCCACCTGGGATGGAACCTGCTTTCATTTCATTTTCATGTGGGGTGATTCTCAGGCTATGACAATTAACAAGGAGAAAAAACCATTTGCATTTTTCCTGGGTGTTAATGACCTTCCAAGCCAACGCTCGATTGTCTGGTTTAAAGCCGCGGAGCGCACACTGGCATGAATAATTCAAGGGCCAGAGTTCTCCCACACGCGGGGTGGAAACCTTATTTTTGACCTAGTTCCTAAAGTTGATGAGTTCGTATCATCGCTCTATACACATGGTTTCTGCTTTTTAAGGTTTGTATTATTTGACTCAACGATATCACAGCCTAAGTAAACTTAGTGGCAAGGTTTGGGGACTTAAATTGATGAAGCAGAGACCTAATTTGTTTTACATAACCCGAAGCCTTAAACTTAATTAATTTTTCATTTTGGGCACAGAGGCACCTACTGGTTAGGTGTGATATGGCGCAAGCAGGCATCGTAAATACACAGACAGACGGAGAAGCAGGGATGCACGAACGTTCAGGACCGTATCAGAGGAGTCCGGGGCGTTTGTGGCTCTGGGCTGCGGTGGGGGGGCTTGGGTTGTAACCAGAGGTGACCAGCGGTCAGAATCGAGAGAGAAGTGTGGGCTGACAGGTAGGGATAAGGGTCTCAAGCCCACAGACAAATAGGATGATCTTTGCCCAGCTCAGTGCTGGAATGCTTCATTCCACAGAGCAGGCGCTCATCAAGATCACCCGAAGCCTGCGGCTACTAAATCAGGGTTTCTGGTGGGGCCTTGGGAGCTGTAGTTTACAGTGACTGCCCAGGAGATTCTCATCCAAGCCCCACTCCTTTCCCAAGTTTGCAGCTTGGTAGCTTCAGACAACAGAAATTTACTGGGAAGTAGGGCTGGTGCAGATGGAATTTGTTAGGGTGAGGTCCTGCAGCAGAAGGGTGGACGCAGTCTGCAGGTCTGGGGCCACTAGGCTGACCCACCTGTAACGGTGCTGCACCTGCCATGCTGCAGCTGTGCGGGACAGGCCAGAGAGGGCCCATGAGTGTGTGCTGGGTGGATAGACTCAGTGTGGAGGTGGGGGTGGTTCTGAAGGAGCAGAGTTGAAGAAGAGATTCATTTGCTCTGATTCATCAGGTGTCTGTGCACTTCCACATGCTGACCCTCTTCTCCCGCTGAGGAGTGCGGTGGGGGCCCTCGGGCACCTCTTTCCTCCTGTGCCTGTGGTCCCTCGTCCGCAGGCTCAGTTGGGTAAGGACATTGTCAAGGTCTGCTAATAGTAGGCTGTCCAGTCAGCAATCTCACGGTATTGTGTTTTTGGTCAATTTCACGTAATTGGTGGGATCTCACCATCCCAGACAGGGGTTGGAAGGGATCCCAAAGACAGCTGAAATAGCCAGACCCAGCCAGAACCATTGACTGGTGACTCCTGGCCCTGAGTCCAGAGGCCGCCTCCACATACACTGTCCACCTGCAGACCAGGCGTGGCGACACCCCGTGTCACGGTGCCTCCCCTGAAGCCTCCCTAGAGCATGTGTGGCGACCAGCTTGTCCGCGAGCTGCACCACAACCAAGCTGAGGGTGAGAGGCATTCTTTGGGTTTCCCCTGAGTGGGGCTCAGGAGAGACGGAGCCAGGACTGTGTTTGCATTGGAGGAACACACAGTGAATTGGCAGCTGCGGTCCCCAAGGGATTGGTTCAGGCCTCAGACCTCCTGCCCAGGAAGACCAAACCTTGGCTGGAGGTCTCGTTTGAGGCTTGTCAGCTTAAGTCTCATCTTCATTGGCTCCTGTAATGGACAGGTGGGCAAACAAGGGAGCAGGCCAGACAACTGGCGGAATTAAAATCGTTTTCTCGAGTTGTTAAGCCCAGGCCCACTTCATGCCTGACCCTGCTAATGTAGGCGAAGCCATACTGCGATGAATGAGGGTGTCCTGGAGGGAAACGGAGTTCCCAGGGCAGGGGCATCCTGTGTGCTGGCCCTCAGCCAGAAGCAGGCAGTTTCCTGGGCCCTATCACGGCCCTGGCAATAGGTGGGCTGGTCCCAGGGGCAGGGGATGGCTGTGCTTCCGCAGATTGACCCCTTGCCTTCCTGCTGCCCTCTGGACCCTACCCTTCCGTGAACTTCCCCTTCTCAAGCCCAGCACCTGGGCAGCTCCCCGGAGACCTCCTCTCAGGCCACGGGAGCCAGGCACTGTCGGACACAGGGAGCTAGGCAGGCTTGACCGGCCACTTTCTGCCTCCATCACGGGGCCCTGCATGGCCAGTGCCAGCTGCGGCTGCCCATCATTTTTGCTTCTGCCGAGGGTGACTCTGGGTAGTTTTCCCCAGGACTCCCCGTGGCTGGAGGTGCCCTTGGCAGTGCCCCCTGCCCAGCCCCCTCTGCTTCCCTGTTCTGCTTCTCCCACACTCTGACCAGTCTCCTGGGGTCACTTCCTGAAGATATTGCACACGACTCCTGGCTTCAGAATTCGTGGCTCCATTTTACAGATGAGGAAACTGAGGCTTACAACAATGAAGTCAGCAGTGCAAGGTCACTTGGCCCTGGAAAGCCACGCTGGGACATGAGCTTGAGTCTGGGCATGACTTTTCCTGCTCCCTCACCTCCACCTGCCAGAGCCGGTGTGGGGACCTGGGTTTCGGCGTCTTTCCGAGGTCTGACAGCCATGTGTTCTCCAGCTATTCAGTTCCACAGGGCTCTGTTCGGGCACAGAAGAGTGGGGTGGGGAGGAGGAGGACGCAGTGCAGGGACAGTTTGGAAGGCATTCTGTGATGGTTTGGAATGCCTGGGGGCTGCTCTGGGGGAGCGGGGGGTGGCCAGGGTTCACTGGCAAATGGTTGGACCGATGCTGTCACAGGCTCACAGGTAGTGGGGACAAAGCCCACCCTTTAGCACCAGGCAGGGCTGTGGATGGTCACCAGTGTGGAGGAGCACCCAGTGTGACATCTGTTTCCAAACGCCAAGGTTGCTTCAAGGTTGAGGGTGTGTAGGGCGGGGGGCCCTCTGCCAAGGGGCACTGGACAGTGCCCAAACTGAGTGTCTGCCCAGGACATCACAGGCCACCAAACCGCACATACACAAAATACAGCCAACATCCAGAGACAATGAAGTGAATGAGCCTGAAAAGGTCCCACAGAAGAGCATGCTAATTTTTAGAACATGTTCCCATGCTGGTCTTTCCTGCATCCTCATGCAGGAAAGGCCCTGAGAAGTCCTGCAGGCTGCTGCTGCCCCCTCGGGGGCCACACTCACCTCACCTGGGAACCGAGCTGCCTTCAACACATTTCTGCACACATCCTGCTCACTTCCTGTGCACTTCCTCTTTTTTCTATTTTCCTCCTCCCAACAGGAGCACCAGAGTTTTATTTCACACACCATTCCTCGCACTTGTTTTGGGAGTGTTACTACATGTTCCCTCAAAATAAGAGTTTCATGTTCAGGTGAGGATGGTCGTGGAGCTCCAGGGGCATCACGGTGCTCCCTCAGATCATCTCCTCATTTTCTGAGGGTTCCCAGAGGGGCGATATGCGAAGTGCTTCAGGGTTTGTGTGGCACAGGCTGCTCCAGTGAACTCTGGCCTCAAGCAGGTTGCACCCCCAAAGTTGCTGGGTTGCAGGTAGGGGGTGGGACAGCCACTAAGTAGTGGGGAAGGGGGTGCTCAGGGGCTGGGCTGGTGGCAGTTTGCCAACAGTGCTAACCCCCACTAACCAGCACTAACCCACACTAACCAGCACTAACCACACTAACCAGTACTAACCAGCACAAACCCACACTAACCAGCACTAACCAGCACTAAGCAACACTAACCAGCATTAACCAGCAATAACCAGTACTAATCAGTGGTAACCTACACTAACCAGCACTAACCAGCATTAACCAACCCACACTAACCAGCACTAACTAGCACTAACCACAACTAACCAGCACTAACTCGCAGTAACCGGCACTAACTAACCCACACCAACCCACAGTAACCAGCACTAATCAGCCCTAATCAGCACTAACTCACACTAACCAGCACCAACCAGCACTAACCGATGCTAACCAGCACTAATGAGCATTAACCAGCACTAACCCGCACTAACCAGCACTAACCCACACTAACCAGCACTAACCAGCACTAACTGGCACTAACTAACCAGCACTAACCTGCAGTAACCAGCACTAACCAGCCTTAATCAGCACTAACCCACACTAACCCACACTAACCAACCCGCACTAACCCACACTAACCTGCAGTAACCAGCACTGACCTGCACTAACCTGCACTAACCAGCACTAACCTGCACTAACCCACACTAACCAGCACTAACCAGCACTAACCTGCAGTAACCAGCACTAACCCACACTAACCTGCAGTAACCAGCACTAACCAGCCTTAATCAGCACTAACCCACACTAACCAACCCACACTAACCAACACTAACCCACACTAACCTGCAGTAACCAGCACTGACCTGCACTAACCTGCACTAACCAGCACTAACCCACACTAACCAGCACTAAATAACCCACAGTAACCAGCACTAACCAGCCCTAATCAGCACTAACCCGCACTAACCCACACTAACCAACCTGCACTAACCCACACTAACCTGCAGTAACCAGCACTAACCGACACTAACCTGCACTAACCCACACTAACCAGCACTAGTCAGCACTAACCTGCACTAACCTGCAGTAACCAGCACTAACCATCACTATCCAGCACTAACCAGCACTAACTAACCTGCACTAACCAGCACTAACCCACACTAACCTGCAGTTACCAGCACTAACCCACGCTGACCAGCACTAACCTGCACTAACCCCCAGTAATCAGCACTAACCAGCACTAACCCGCACTAACCAGCAGTAACCAGCACTAACCTGCACTAACTGGCAGTAACCAGCACTAACCAGCACTAACCCACACTAACCAGCACTAACCAGCACTAACTAACCTGCACCAACCCACACTAACCCACACCAACCTGCACTAACCTGCACTAACCAGCACTAACCAGCACTATCCTGCACTAGCCCACACTAACCCACATGGCAGCATTGGGTGTCAGCCTTGGATCCCAGCTCCTCAGAACAGAGCTTGGGCAGCGCTGCTAGTGGCTCCTTACTGAGCCATGAAGTGTGAAGGAAATGTGGCTCCTTCTCCCCCTGTCCCGTCTGCAGCCCTCAGCACTTGTCTTTTACATGGAGATGATCATGGCTCAGGCTACCTCTTGCCCTTACATTTTAGAAAGCTACACTACAAATCTATAAATGCACTCACAGCTCTGCCCATAGTATGCGGGTGAACCCCATCCCCCCAAACCCACAGTGGAACCCTAGCGACAGGTTCAACCTTATGAATAGGTGAACTCAAGTAGAGTTTGATAATAGAGGCAGGTACTCATGATGGGGACAATCTTGATTGAATTTTTGTTAGTAGCTCAAGTCCTTTGTAGATGTGACGGTGATAGTAATAACAGTTGACATGCATTGAGCATTTGCTATGTGCCGAACAGCGATCACATTCTGCATGAAATATTTAAACCTCACAACTACTCTACTATTATTCTCAATTTATAGACAAGGACGTGCAGTTCTAAGAGTTTAAATTACTTGACTACATTTATGCAACTAGTGAGAGTACGTCCTTCTGGTCCCAGAGGTGAGAATCCTAATGGCCACGTATCTCATATTCTTGTGGTTGTGTCCCACGAAGCTTCTGGAAGCCAAAACTAATTACCCTGTACCAAAGAAAAATATTAGCCAGAGAGTCAGCAAATGCATGACCTGCGCGTAGTAGGTGCTCGCTGCACATGTGTTGCGGTGATTATTCGTGAGCACGGCAAGAAGGACAGGTTTAATGGCTTAGTTCGCATCCTCCCCTTTCTAGGTCTGATGCCAACCAGCAGTCCTGCCAGCAGTGACTGGTGATTCCATTGGATGTGGCAGGTAGGATCTATTTCCCTGGCCATTTTTTGGAGAAGGTCCAGCCGAGAGTCTCAGACAGCCATAATGGATGGGATCCTTTTAGAGGTTCCAAGAATTCCATGGTTTCAACCCAAGAGGACAGAGGGCCATTAGCAGAAGTGAGACAAGGGGCTGGCTGGAAAGTGAAGATTATGGGCAGAAGCCAGAGGCGTGGCCAACACCCTGAGTGGCAGGGGACTCAGGAGGGTGGGACCCCATATCAGAGCTGTGGACTCAGCCAGCAATGGTGCAGGTGAGCCTATGAACGTCCTCAGAGAGTGGTTCTGTAACACACACCTGTATTTTTCAGGGTTCTTCAGAGACACAGAAGCAATTGTGTGTGTGTGTGTGTGTGTGTGTGTGTGTGTATGTGTGTGTATGTGTGGTTTATTATAAAGAATTGGTTCTATTTCAGGGGCCAAGAAGGTCCATATTCTGCCATCTGCACACTGGGGACCCAGGAAGCCTGGCGGTGTGGTTCAGTCCAAGCCTGAAGGTGGAGAACCAGGAGTGCTGATGGCATACATCCCCCCGAAGGCAGGAGATGTCCCAGCTCAAGCAGTCAGGCAGAGAGTTCTCTGTTGCTCACTCTTTTGTTCTATTCAGGCCCAAATGGACAGGACAAGGCCCACCCACACTGGGGAGGCCATCTGTTTTTCTGAATCCATTGATTCAAATGCTAATCTCATCTGAAACACCCTCATAGAAACACCCAGAACCATGTTTAGCCAACTATCTGGGCGCCCTGTGGCCCAGTCAAGTTGACACATAAAATTACCCACCATGAGACCCATGGGAAAGCTGTGTAAATCATGAGACGTCACTTTTATTGGCAAGAGAACGAGAAGGGCCACTGGGGAGAGAGGGAGGGCTGGGGATCCCCGCATGCCCCAGAAGTGTGCAGAAGTCCAGGGGGAGGGCAGCTCTCTGCCTGCAGGGAGTTTGATCATGAAATCAGGGCAAGGGCTCTCAGCAATTTGCTCGGAAATTTGCACTGCGGGCAGAGGAGGCAGCCTTGCCAGGAGCCTTTGCCATGGCCACCTAGTCTAAGCCTGTCCATGTAGCTACTCATCCCGGAGCTGACCGTGCCTGAGCCGGCTCAGCTGTGCTGGCGCCTCTGGCTGCTTCAGTGAAAACAGAGAACCAAGCTTTGCACATCTTTGCTTTGTGACTATAGGGACTTTGATCCTCAAAGATTTATGTTTGAAGCCCTTCCCCTGGCCCATTTTCCTGCCGTGTGGCTGCCGTCTCTCAGCTAATTCTCTCAAACCCTCCTCATCTCTCCTGCCAGCTTCTCTGTGCTCCTCTCTGGCTTGGGAGCCGACGAGTGAGCTTTGATATCAGCTCTCACAGCTGGGATTCAGGCCACTTCGCAGATGAGGGGCAAACCTGTCATGAAGTCCTTAGCACTGAGCCTTGGGGAGTTTAAGGGTAAATCCTAGGTATTTATTAAACCACAGGCCTTACAGGAAAAAGGTATCTTTAAAAACATCATAAAATTCCTTTAGAAATATCCCCTGTCCCGGTTAGCTGAGTTCTTAGAGGCCGGCTAAGGCACCAGAGGCAGTAAGTCCTTTCCCTGGCTCACCGCCTCCCTGGTGGCTCCGGAGACTTAACCCGGGAGGACTCTGGGCTCTCTGCAATGCGCCCCGTGCTTTCAGGACTTTGCTTACTTGGAGCTTGGAGCTTTTGCATGTGTGTGTGTGTGTGTGTGTGTGTGTGTGTGTGTGTGTGTGTGTATGTGTAAATGCATGTCTATGGATGTGTGAGCATTATGCATGTGTGTGCATGGTTGCACTGTGTATTGCACATGGGTGCACATATGTGTGTGGTTGTGCACTGCAAATGTGTGTGCAGGACTGTTGGTGTGTGAGCATGGTGCACATGTAAACACAAATGCATATGTGTGCATGCGTGCATTATTTTGGCCATGCATCCATGTGGAATGGGAACACGGCTGCCCTCCTATGTTTCTCTCCCCAGGCAGAGGGAGATCCTCTCATGCAGATCTGATCAGGGATAATGGGATCAGAAGGCCCTGCTCCATGGGTCCATATGGGAGTAGCTGCCTGCCTGCCCCCAATCTCCCTGCACGCAGAGCTGTGGCCCAGCCTTCCACTGACATGGGGATGAGCCAGTTGACAGTGTTTGAGGACAGATTTCATATCCAGCGACTGGGACCCCTGCCTCAGGCTCGGTTCCGCCTGCCGCGCCGCAGAGCAGGACTTGGATGCTGGTGGAGGGAAGCCCTGTCACATGGTTCCAGGGCCTTGGAGAAGACGTGCCACAGCAGCCAGGCGCGCAGACCAGAGACTGTCCCGTGGGTGACTCCCTGCGTTGGAAGGGAAGCACTCCCTCCTCCACCATAAATGACTCCCTAGGGCCTCTCAGTCCACAGAGGAGGAGACAGGAAGCAAGATAAATGAAGAGACGTGCCCGGCTCCACAGGGACTCGCTGGTGGAGTTTGGAGAAGAACAAAGCCTCAAGTCATTAGTTATGAAATTTTTAGCAAAACCGCAGGGTAAACATAAAATGTAGAGCAATTTTTAAGCCTTTTTGAGGGCTAGGAGTTCACTCTGCATCTCCCGTGGGTAGGTTGGGAGGAGGGCAAAGTGCAGGGTGATAGCAGTTCACCCCGGGGAAGAGCCCAGGGGCTCCAGGTGCCTGTGTGGGCCCAAAGGTCAAGGGGACTTCACCCCCAGGCCTGCTGCCTGGAAAAGGCATCAAATAGAGGAGGAAAGAGCTGAGCACAAAGAATGCACCAAAATGTGCTGGTCACAGCAGGGAGGGAAGGCAGCGCCAGGCACGGTTGCACATGTACCGATCCACAGCACTTTCAAGACGCAAGGCTCCAATAAGCTTCCGGTAGGGGCTAGACATGAAAATGCCCCTTCAGACCCCTCCAGGGAAGGCCTGCCATCTAGCTTTGAGAGAGCAACCTCAGACACCTCCGGCCATCCCTCCTTCAAGGTGCCCCAGCTTACTCAAAATGGCCTACCCCGGGACCAGCTGTGGAGGGTATGAATGCCCAGCCCCTCCTGCTCACCATGCAGCAGCTATAACGGGGCCCTCAGCCCAGGGCTCCCTGGGGGTGGCAAGGCTGGGCCAGGCTATGCTGTGCTGGGCTTCTCTCTGCCCTTTTCCCAGGTGTGGTCCCTGGTCAGCATCCTGCACTCCAGACACCATCCAGCATCTGCAAGCAAGCAGGCAACAAAACTCCGTCTCAGCTTCAAAGAAGAGGAGAACTATAAGGGCCAACACCAAGGCCGGGCCAGGGAGGGTGCAGCAAAGAGCCTGAACAGGTGAGAGGAGTGGGGCGCTGCCCCTGAACAGCGGGGAGCAGGGCTGGGGAGGACGGGGCCCTACGAGCCTGGGCTACACCCAGGGACCAATTCCTAAGCAGAAAAATGACAAGCAGTGAGCCCAGAGGGGTTGGGCCTGGGGCTAAGGGGAGAGGGAGAGGCAGTGAGAGCAGTCAGACATCCCACTCACGGGCAGGGCAAGGGGGGCTTGGCTGAGCGCTGTCTCCCAGATCCGGGAGGAGCAGGAGGCAGCCAGAGGTGGCTGTGCCATTTCTTCCCTCCACCTGGCGTAGGGCTTCCTGACTGAGAAACACAGCCTTCTAACTGGTCAAACAAGATGTAGGTGATGAAAAATGTCCTTCTGCCGCTGGGGCAGCTCTCAGCCGCATTAAGGAGATGTGTGCTGTCTTTTGAGCATCATGTTCCCTGTGGTGAAGAAGGCTGGATGCCTCCAAGCAGGGCGGAGAGAGATGGGAGCAGGGGCCAGAGAAGAAACTTGCTTGAAGCCTCGTCTCCTGAATCTGTATATAACTATTGTAATCATCCTTCATAGAGAAAGAGAACGTACGTATTGATAAGAGGAAAACGATTAAATAGAAGAAAACAAGGGAAGAATCTGCACAGGTAATTTCCCACGGGAGGAAATCCGGATGAAAGCGACACAGGGCAGACAAGCACCAAAATCGGGGCTTGCCCGGGAGGGAAGAACTCCCAGGAAGGAAGAACTCTGAGGCGGGCTGGGGGTGGCAGGCAGCAGCTTGTGTGGAAGCAGCCATGCACAGCAGCGGTGACAGAGGGGCTGCTCTTGGTAGGACAGGGCTCCCCCATAGGCACTGTTCCCAGCGTAGCAGCTCAGGGGCAGGTCTGCAGTCATACTTAATCTACTTCTAATTGCATGCAAATTAAGGGGCGGTTTATGCAGAAATTTTAGGAATAGAGTGGTAACTTCCAGGTTGTCGGGTCATTGCCACAGAAAGGGGTGGTATTCTGAGTACTGCCATGGCAATGGTGAGCTGACCTGGCACACTGGTGTTCTGCCTCACCCTGTTTCAGCTAGTCCTCAGTTTGGTCCAGTGTTCAAGAGCCCCACCTCTGGACTCAAGTCCTAACCTCCTACCTCAAAAACAAAGGTCTGAAGGTGACCCCGCCACACTAGTGATGAGGCAGATGGAATTGAGGCCACTGGGCAGTGTACTACAGCCTGACACTCACTAGCAGAAGCCATGTGGTATTTGCTGAATTGAGGAACTAACGGGATAGCACCTAAGTTGCTAAAAAGTCTTGGTGCATTAGAAATGCATACGGCTATCTATTGGTAAAATGCCATCATGTTTGCCAGGGATTCCTTGTACACATATCCCCAGAAATGCTCAGGAAATCAGATGCAATACAAAAAACTGATGGCGGTTGCAGCCAGGTCATGGGTATGGTTCATCGTTATGTTCTTTGGACTTTTGTATATGTTTGAGATTTTCCATAGAAAGAGTTGAGAAAATAAAAAGAACCGTACGCCTTTCTGGTGAGAATGCAGGGAACATTCTCTCACACAGTCTGCTAAATGAGGTCATGAGGGTGGGCCCTGGTCCATTCTTACTGTCCCTAATGAGAAGGGGTGAGTGCACGGACACAGAGGGATGTCCACAGAGGGAGCATCCACAGAGGGATGTCCACAGAGGGATGTCCACTGAGGGATGTCGACAGAGGGATGTCCACTGAGGGATGTCCACAGAGGGATGTCCACAGAGGGAGCATCCACAGAGGGAGCATCCACAGAGGGATGTCCACAGAGGGAGCGTCCACAGAGGGATGTTCGCAGAGGGATGTCTGCAGAAGGATGTTGGCAGAGGGATGTCCACTGAGAGAGCGTTCACAAAGGGAGCGTCCACAGAGGGATGTCCACAGAGGGAGCATCCACAGAGGGATGTCCACTGAGGGATGTCCACAGAGGGAGCGTCCACAGAGGGATGTCCACAGAGGGATGTCCACAGAGGGATGTCCACTGAGGGATGTCCACAGAGGGAGCATCCACAGAGGGATGTCCACAGAGGGATGTCCACTGAGGGATGTCCACTGAGGGATGTCCACAGAGGGAGCGTCCACAGAGGGATGTCCACAGAGGGATGTCCACTGAGGGATGTCCACAGAGGGATGTCCACAGAGGGATGTCCACAGAGGGATGTCCACAGAGGGAGCATCCATAGAGGGATGTCTGCAGAGGGATGTCTGCAGAGGGATGTTGGCAGAGGGATGTCCACTGAGGGAGCGTTCACAAAGGGAGCGTCCACAGAGGGATGTCCACAGAGGGATGTCCACTGAGGGATGTCCACAGAGGGAGCATCCACAGAGGGATGTCCACAGAGGGATGTCCACTGAGGGATGTCCACTGAGGGATGTCCACAGAGGGA
>CAUYLG010021380.1:0-56831 GCA_963573385.1 Cacajao melanocephalus | reverse complement strand
CTGAGAATGATGGTTTCCAGGTTCATCCATGTCCCTACGAAGGACACGAATTCATCGTTTTTGATGGCTGCATAATATTCCATGGTGTATATGTGCCACATTTTCCCTGTCCAGTCTAACATCGATGGGCATTTGGGTTGGTTCCAGGTCTTTGTTATTGTAAACTGTGCTGCAATGCACATTCGTGTGCATGTGTCCTTATAGTAGGATGATTTATACTCCTTTGGATATATACCCAGTAATGGGATTGCTGGGTCAAATGGAATTTAAGTGTCAACATGGCTGGACCATGGTATCCAGAAATGTGGCCAAGTGTTATTCTGGATGTTTCTGTGAGAGTGATTGGGATGAGATTAATATTTTAATCATTAGAATTTTAGTAAAGCAGATTGCCCCCCATAATATGGGTGGGTCTCATCCAATCTGTAGAATGCATGAGTAGAACAAAGACTGACCTCCTCTCAGTGAGAGGAAATTCTGCCAGCAGATGGCTTTAGACCCTGAACTGCAGCATCAGCTCTTGTTGGGTCTCCAGCCTGCCAACCCACCCTGCAGATTTGAGACTTGGCAGACTCCAAAACCTCATAAGCCAATTCCTTGAAATAAATCTCTTTCTACGTACATCTGTACATGCATCCTATGAGTTCTGTTTCTCCGGAGAACTCTAATACAGTACTGTTGTGCTTTAGGGGAGGTTGTCTTCCATTTCAGCCATAGGAGGTGAAAGTGAGAAGGTCAGGGAAATTCTGCTGGGGACATTTTGGGAAATATTTACTCATTGATGAAAGGTGATAGAAAAAAGGAGACCCTTCCTTTTATCACACTGGACTTTGTTGACAGTTGTGATGCCAGGAACCATGTTTTTCAATTCAGGATGATGGGAGAAGGTAGCCAGAGGAACCAAGGCAATACTTTCAGGATGGCAGAGCAGGAAGCTGATATTCTGGGTGCCTGAGATGTCATTTAGCTGTTGAATGAGTCAACCTAAGAAACTTGAGTTTACAACTCCTTAACATGCAAAATAATAAATATCTATATTTAGTTTAGAACTTCTTGATATGCAAAATAAATATCTATATTGTTTAATCCTAGTTGAGTTATTTTATTTGCTGCTGAAATATTGTTTACCACAGTGTATATCTCTAGGGAGTTGAACTAATTGGCCTGCTATTGAACTAAATGGCCTTCTATGTGTAGTAGTTAGGTATTGATTACCAAATAAAGTTACAACCCCATAGGAATATAGGCATAGGGAGTTAATGTGCTTGAACAATAAGGTGTGGCAGTAGGGGAAACTTATGGAGTACCTGAGGATGGTATAATCTACCTAAAGGGACAACTACTCAGCTCTTAAAAATTGCAACTACCATTTGAAAATTCAATGCTGGTATTGGATTTTTTAGTCAATCTGAAAATCTGGATTTTTCCGTAGAATCTCTAAATTGTTGAAAGTTTATGATTAATTCAATTTATAAAAAGAAAATACAAGTGAGCCAACAATCAAGGTTGAAGACTAGAGTCCATCTACATGCATCTACTTTGTATTTTCTGTGGAGAATTTACAAATAGAATGCTTTCTTGTCTAATTTTATGTTCTGTCATTAGTGTTTACCTCTTCTTCATTATACTACATAGGTAGTAGGATTAAGATTTCTTAAGGCTGTTATTGGATAACAATAGCAAGAACATTTTACCTGAATACAGAAGAATATTTATCTTCCCATTTTGCTTAATTTAAATCATTGTAAAGCAACTAAGATACAGAGTTGAAAACAGAGGCTGGGTGCAGTGGCTCATGTTTATAATCCCAGCACTTTGGTAGGCTGAGGCGGGTGGATCAAGAGGTCAGCAGTTTGAGATCAGCCTGGCCAAGATGTTGAAACCTGGTCTCAACTAAAAATAAAAGAAAATTAGCTGGGCTTGGTGGCACATGCCTGTAGTCCCAGCTACTGGAGAGGCTGAGGCAGAAGAATCGCCTGAATCCAGGAGGTGCGGGTTGCAGTGAGCCAATATTGCACCACTGCACTCCAAGCCTGGGCGACAGATTGATACACTGCCACAAAAAAAAAAAAAAAAAAAAACCCAGAAAGAGTGAGAAGCACTTTTTTTTTAACCACGACTTAAGTTTGATATTTGCTTTTCAGAAGACCCATTTTCTCTGCAGAGATCTGTGAATTTTAATTCCATTTTGTTTTGAAACATGCTCGCTGATTTAGCGACACAGTCCATCTAGATTTTAAATTCAATTTACGTGAATATACAAAAATTCTTATACTGCTCTGGTGATTTTTTTTGACACTAGTAAAATTATAACCTTGTGAAAGTTATATATTTTTCCTGTCAGTATCATATAAAAGTTGAGAATGAAAATCAGTAACATTCTTTTCAATTAAGATACCATGATTCCTTTTGATGGCAATAGAAAACAAATATACATTTTGCTGGGGAGCTGATGATACTGTCTTTGTAATTCTTCCAGATCTGGAATATTACCTTTTAAATAACGTGTAATGGGGTCCATTTGTGAAGTCATCTATCCCCTTAAACTTTTCATAGTTTCAACTCGAATAACATTTTTGGGATAAAAAGTTCCATATGTTCTGTAATAAGCAAATAATGTAGTGCTTCTTTTTACTTATCCCCAAACATAGATTTTAAAAATGCACCACAAACATAAAAATATGTGCATAACTTATCATAGATGGGACTGTGCCATCACACTATATTTCTTTGCACAGTTAAAAATACTTTAAGCCTGTAAAAGTATAATTAAATGGATATAGTGATATTGCTGTTATTCAATGCAGTGATGAAGAACATAGTAGTAACAATTCACACCAGCATGGTATCATTTATCAAAGATAACTTACACTTTCCCTAGGACATGGGTCCCGCACACATATGACAAAGGCATTCTGTATTTTCCTTTTGATTTGCTTGTATCTCTTTTCAGGCTCTTGGCTAATTATGCCAAATTCTATGTATCAGTCTTCTATGTGACTAGAACAAGTATACGTTAAGTAGAATAGAAGTTTCTTATCAAATGTGTACACAGAATTCAATGACTAACAAATATGACTTCACTCCTTAGGGAAGGAGAATGAAATCAAAATGCTTCACACACTGAGCCTTGGTGTTCGCAGTGAATTGAAGTAATCTGGTCTTCGTTAAATGTGGGGTTCCCACCTGCTTGAGAAGGCTTTTTATTCTGTAGGGATTTTGAAACTCCACTTTATATTCCAGGTGTTTAATACCATTCACACAAAACGGAATCTTTAAGGAAACACGTCCTCTATTTGATTTATTTTGAGGTTGAAATATTTCAAAATTTTAATCCTCTTCTGAAGTTACTTTTTTGCCAAGTGCAGGATGAGGAAATTTTTAGAGGTCCTTGAAGCAGTACGGTAGGGATGGGAATTTTTGTGTTTATTAAATTTAATTTGAAAGCTCCCGCATTAGATTCCTCAGCTGGCAATTTTAAACCAGAGCGTTTAGGTTGGTTAAAAACTGAAATTTTGGCTGGGCACAGTGGCTCACACCTGTAATCCCAGCAGTTTGGGAGGCTGAGGTAGGCAGATCGCTTGGGGTCAGAAGCTCGAGACCAGCCTGACCAACATGGTGAAATCTTGTCTCTACTAAAAATACAAAAATTAGCTGGATGTGGTGGCGTGTGCCTGTAATCCCAGCTACTTGGGAGACTGAGGCAGAAGAATCACTTGAACCCTGGAGGCAGAGGTTGCACTGAGCCAGTATCACACCACGGCACTCCGGCCTGAGCAACAGAGTGAGACTCCACCTCAAAAAAATAAAAATAAAAATAAATAAATAAAATTTTAAAAATTAAATTTTTGCCATGGCTAAAATGTTGATTTATTTTTGTTTGCCCTCAACCACTCTTATTAAAAGAATGAATATGAAATGTTTGTGAAATTCATATAGTGCATCAATTTTATTTTTTTGGCAGGTATGGTTTCTCTGGTTATTTGACTATGACCTAGCGATCCCACATGGCTGTCATATGAAATACTTAAATCTCCTCCAGTTGAAATGGAAAATATGTCAGAACTTATTAAGAAGTTACCCATACACTGCGCTGATTTTTATAAGTTGCTTCTTAAATTATAGTTCAGGACGATACACATGACTGTCACTGAGATCAGGTGTTATTCGGACTAAATTAATACATTTTGCAAGTAGTTACTGTCATAGCTATTCTCTGATGCTATGCCATAAGTAATCCTTGTCTTTTGGTAAATTATTTAAAACACAGGCTTTTATTTTTATTCTCATTGAAAGTATATGTTGAATAAATTATATTTGTTATATTATAGATGTCAACCCTGGTGCCTAATGAATTATGACCCTTCTCAGGTCAATCTTCCCTATCCACAGCCATTATTGAAGAATCCACCCTCTGCAGATGGTGGAGTTCTAGCCCCCCTGATTTATCTGATTGACCCTAGGAAGACACCAGTAGCATAAGCAATTCCTAGTGTGGAAAGGTATTCAAGGTCTATCATATTCTCTTTTGGGAATTTGAATTTGAAAATGAGGATATAATTAGTGATTAATAAGGGTGGGAGGGTAAAGCTGAATGACTGATGGGATAGAGGTAGAACCCTGATTCATGACTGGAAGCCAAAGTTCTGAGGAAGCAGAACTCTGCCTAAGCGGAAGTTACAAAGAGGAGACCGGATTGCAGATCTGTCTGTAGCTGTATGAACAGGAACAATGAAGCATGTAATTGGCAAGTAACTAAATTAAGGTAATACCAGCACAGTGGTGTAAAGATTCTGCCATGTTACAAGGGTTTTGCCTTTCTGGACACCAGAGTGTCTTGGGTTTCTGTAGCCATATATCCTTGGGGTACATTTCCCATTACATAACAATAATTGATGTATGATTGAAGTATGTTTCTATTTCTTGACACAGATAACTATACTCTTTTTTAGACCAGGTCTTTCTTGATTGCCCAGGCTAGAATGTAGTGACACTGTCATGGCTCACTGCAACCTCAACCTCCAGGGCTCA
Organism: Cacajao melanocephalus; assembly: GCA_963573385.1. Classification (NCBI taxonomy): domain Eukaryota; kingdom Metazoa; phylum Chordata; class Mammalia; order Primates; family Pitheciidae; genus Cacajao; species Cacajao melanocephalus. Next base: position 51,800 of record CAUYLG010021380.1, on the reverse strand, counting down.
AGTGATCCTCCTGCCTCAGCCTCCTGAGTAGCTGGGACTACAGGTGCATGCCACCACACCTGGCTATTTGGTTTTTATAGAGGCAGAGTCTTGCTATGCTGTGTAGGCTGGTCTTGAACTCCTGACTTCAAATAATCCTCCTGCCTTGGCCTTCCAAAGTACTGGGATTACAGGCATGAGCCAGTACACCCAGCCCAGAAACCTACTATTTACATGAAAAAATTTTAGCTTCCTAATATTTTAAAGCAGATAGAATCCTGTATACTTTAAGAAATGGTGGGAGCTAAAGTGCCTTTCACAATTTCCTCTTTGACCTCTTCATTCCCCATTGTTACCCACTGAGACAATTCTGTAGACTCTGTTCCCTCTTCATAAAGTTTAAAACCCACTGATTTGAACTAAAGATACAGATAAACCCATAAGCAAGTGATGAATAAAAAGTGGGATGTAGACACACAGAGGTATTTTTTTTTCTTTTGGTGGATCTGGAGAATTATTTCATCACAATTCCTATCATGAGTCTTTGGCTATGGGACCTTGTTCTTCTCCAACTACACTCATTTCTACTATGATCACATGCAATATCACAAAATTTCATGCAACTATAGTCTTGATAACTCTAGCTTAAACCACTTCCTTGAACCCCAGACTCCTCTGTCAAATTGCCTACTGTCTTAGTCCATTTATGTTGCAATAAAGGAATACTTGAGACTGGAAATTTTATAAAGAAAAGAGGTTTATTTGGCATACAGTTCTGAAGGCTGTACAAGAAGGATGGTACCAACATCTGCATCTGGTGAGGGCCTCAGGAAGCATACGCTCACAGCAGAATGTATACACTCATGGCGATGGGGAGCAAGTGTCGAATGGTGAGAGAGGGGTGGAAAGAGAATAGAGGAAGGTGCCAGACTCTTCAACAATCAACTCTCTAGAAAACTAACAGCAGAACTCGCTCATTACCATGGCACCAAGTCTTTCATGAGGGATCTGCCCCCATGACCCAAACACCTCCCAGTAGGCCCCACCTCCAATACTGGCAATCAGATTTCAACATGAGATTTGGAGGTGAACGTCCAAACTATACTTGCCTACCAAGTATCCCTTTATATGTCTAATCCTGTAAAGTAGTGGGAAAAATTATCATTATTGAACTTAAGAGAAAATGTTCAACCAGCTGGTAACATACATATATTGAATCTGGTAATTTGGCTAAAGCAAAGCATCACAGACTTTACAAATTAATGTGAATTTTCATATATTGATTTACAGTTCTGATCATATTTAATTCACATGTTTTTTTGTTTATATTTATATTTATTAATATAAGGAGTTTGTATATAAATCTATATTTTAAATGTTTAAATGATCATAAACAGTTTAAATTATTATTGGTAATCAACAACGCTTTCTTTACCTCTAAAATAAAATGTATCCATGAGAACCCTCAACAGACACCATGTTAACATTATATGTTATTCACCGAATAGTCTTTTTATCTGCAAGCATCTTAATAGCAAAAATTTTTAATTAGACATTTTTAGAATGGGAGCTGCATGATTTTATTGAATAAAGCAGGATAAATTCATGACACCTCTTTGATGTGTCAAAGTAGAAAAGTAATTTTTAAAACCAAACAAAGTATATACAAATACTCCTTCCACCCCCTTTATTTGTAACTCTAACCAAGTCTTTGAAGGCAAAAGTTATGATTAAAATGTTTATTGGAGGATCACTTGGCAATATGAATAAATAAACTAAAAGATTAATTTTTTGAGAATTTAACAGCTTCAAAATATGTTGATTTGCTGAAAATATCTGGCTTATTGGCAGCTGGATTTTCTTGTAGGAGTATATACTTTTGTTTTCTTTCCACCTCCTGTTCTTTAATCATTGTGTTATGGCAAAAAGGTAGAAATGATGGTTAAGTGGAGGAAGCTAAAAGTGAGATAGAGGATAAACAAGGGAATTGTAAAATAAAATAGAATTCCATTGACAGTGGTAACAAAGAATAAAACCTCTACTTGCTGCTAGTATTGCCTTTATCGCTGGCAATACTAGTAAAACAATCTCCAGAATGGAACTCAGTAGATGTACTTCTATGTTATATTTTATGTAATAGTAGAAGGATTGTTTATAGAAAAATAAGGATTTTTAAACGGCAACTGTGTGTAAGAGTCTGTAAGAGGTGCTTCACACATAATTTTACATTTTCAAAAGTCTTCAAGGTTTGTATTGTTACCCTGTTTTGCAGGCTATGAAACAGAGGTACCAAGCTGTTAATTAATAATATGCCCTGGGTCAGACAATGTGGACTAAACTTGGGTTTCAAACCCAGGATTGCCTGGCTTCTAAATTCTTACTGTGGCCATTACATCCCTTTCATAAAAACAAAAAAATATGACCAAGGGATGCCAGGCATTTGGTAAAACTTAAGGCCTATGTTCTTGTAAACTTGTTCTAGTGGCAATTTCTGTATTTGTGTTCTAATAGTATTTGGAGCATTGTCTACATTTTAAACCTTCCAAGGTGACTAATTTAAAGAGAAAAGCATACATTTATGTTTGTAATTTCTAATGCATCAAAATAAAACAAATAGTCGATTTATTTTTTAGTTGTAGTATATACTAAAAAAAAGTAAAGTGACTGAAATACCTGTCTCTTATCTTGAGATGGTCGTCCTTCAGTGTCCGTGATGATGTGTTTAACATTCTTACAACATGTAGACCAAATACTAGTCACTTGTTATGTTTAACATTATCAGTGTTACTCTTACTACTAGTTCCCCAAAGTAGAGACTTTACTGGTGCACTAAATCATTTTCAGGACTATTGAATTTCTTCCTTCATTTCTCCATGATAGAGCAGTACATTCTATTTGGCCATGGTTTTCAACACCAAAAAGCAATTCTGGTATTTATTTTTAGGAACTCTGTGAATTCTGCAGATATCGAGGAAAAGATGGTGGCATGTGTCTCTTAAAGGACTAAATGAGGATTGGCAAACATAATAGTTTCCCCAAACCCTGCAACCACCTCCTTCTAGCACTGGCTTCCTAGAAGCCTAGGGTCAAGTTTATTTTTTTATTTTTATTTTTATTTTATTTTTTATGTTTTTGAAGTTGAATTTTGCTCTGTTGCCCAGGCTGGAGTACAGTGGTGTGATCTCAGCTCACTGCAACCGCCATCTCCCAGGTTCAAGTGAACTTCCTGCCTCAGCCTCCCGAGTAGCTGCCATTACAGGCACGCACCACCACGACTGGCTTATTTTTGTATTTTTAGTAGAGACAAGGTTTCCCCATGTTGGCCAGGTTGATCTTGAACTCCTGACCTCAGGTGATCTGCCTGCCTTGGTCTCCCAAAGTGCTGGGATTACAGGCGTGAGCCACCACACCTGGCCTAGGGTCAAATTTAAAACACAGTTTTTCTAACTAATTCATATTCCTGGTTAAAAAATCCTTTTTCATTTTTACAAGTTTTTAATTTTGCTCCTGAAATTTGTTTTTTTGTCCTGTACTTACGTGTGCATTTTTGGGTAATATGTTTGTATATTAGACTGCATCCAATTCTTTTTAGAAAAAATGTATATTCTCTTTCCACTGAGTAACCATGACTCACTTGTATCAGATAAAAATAAAAGATAATTTAGCTGTTAAATCTATGAAGCCAAGGAAAATTATGGCTAGAGAAATAATTACTGACTATATTAATGAAATTAGTCATTGTCTTACCACACTTCCTATATAATAATACTACCTTTCAAAAAGTTACTTAAAAGGGGTTGCCTTTGTAAACTTTTTTGGAGTATTATCTTACCAGCTGCTTGAAAAATGTGAAAAGGCAAAGCACAAAATGTGTTTATGTTTGAAAGCTGATCTTCACCACTAAGAGGAAATAGTGGCTTTTAACTTTTGTATTCATTGCACACAGCAGTTATTGTACGACACCGAACATTCTGTGGTGAGATTTGCTGTAATAACACAAACAAACAGGTTAAACCTCAGAAATGACCTTTTAAAGGGCAGGCATTCAGTTTTGACAAAAGTGTTCAAAAGCAGGCTTGAGGGTAAAACATAAAAATTTTAACCCCTATAATAAGGCAGCTTATTTCAAAACACAGGATGAGAGGCACAGATGGTTCATATTAACACAAGCAAACAAACAAAAGCCTGAAAACAGGAGTATAAAACTAGCAACGGCAGGAGGTGAACTCTTTAACAAACTGGCCCTAGAATGGGTATGTCTTGGTCAATCAGAATTTATTGTGAATTGGAGGTACAAGACAATACAAGTCATTGCTCGAAAGGAATTTACCATCTCATGAAGGTGATAGAACTTACGTCTGTTACATAAATCTACATACAAGTGAAATCTGTATGTAAAATTACTTGTACAGGAGCATGTAATAAGTTTTGGAGAAGAGAGAAAAGTCTCATGCATGAATAAATACAAATACAAATTCAAGTTGCTATGTCTCAGTACATTCCAAGAGTTATACTTCTCTCCATCTGTTCTTCTGCCAAATTATATAACACTAAAATATAGAAAAATTGTATTTGTTTCCAAGAGTAATCACTGCATTCAAACCATTAATCTTACACTCCGAATAATTATGAAGCATCTACTGTGTATGATATTTCATTAAAAGCTATGTGGGGGTAAAATGATCGCTTTTTTTTATTATTTTGAGATGGAGTCTCACTCTGTTACACAGGCTGGCATGCAGTGGCGCAATCTCAGCTCACTACAGCCAGCACCTCCCGGGTTCAGGCGATGCTCCTGCCTCAGTCTTTCAAGTAGATGGGACTACAGGCACCTGCCACCACAACTGGCTACTTTTTGTATTTTTAGTAGAGATGGGGCTTCACCATGTTGTCCAGGCTGGTCTCGAACTCCCTGCCTCAAATGATCCACCACTTCAGTCGGCCTCCCAAAGTGCTGGGATTACAGGCATGAGCCACTGTGCCCAGCCAGAAGATGATAGTTCGGATGGGAAGATGTTCATAAGGAATACTATGAATGGTTTTGTTCTTATGAATGAAGCGGTTTGTGATTATGGATGGGGGAAAAAAGAAACAAGAGTGAAAGTTCGTGTTCCACAAACTGTATATTGGGCTTGTTTTTCCTTCCTCCTTTTAGAAATCTTTCTCCTTTCTCATATTCCTCAGATACTTCAGTGCTGAGCCCAAGGTGGTTAGAGTGGAGGAAGAATGTGACTGGATTGCTTACGGGGCAGTATTTTAGTTTTTCTTTTCTATTGGCCTCAAATCTTGACTTGAGTCTTGGTCACAGTAAATTCACCTTGGTGACTGTTCTTGACTATGTATATAAAAAAGAATTAGATAATTTTGCTTGTCTGGAGGGTTGGCATCCTTGATCTTTCCTAATTTGAGGGCCAGAGCAAGGGAAGTGAGGAAGCCCTCTCAAATGCCAACTGACTCTAAACTTTGGTTTTGTGAATGTCCTGAGTATGTGATTGCTGTCCTTCACAGATACTTTCTGGGATAGTATGTGAAGCTGTCAATAGGAAGCTCATCTATTTGATCTCTTAAATAACTTGAATGGCTTCAAGGATACCTGCTTATATGGAACTATTCTATATCCAATTTCTTTTGTTAACTTAATTTATAAATTGAAAACCTGAGTAGCATAGAAAGTTTAGTCACTTCCCAGCACTGCTCAGCAAGTCATGGCCAAAATAATGCCTACTTCTGAAATTGAATGAAAAGCCTAAAAATCAGGTACTTGTATATGTGCATTTTTCTCAGTCCTCTTAGAGGCGCCGTTATGTTTTCTGTGGCCACTTGTTTCTTTCAGCCAGCCATGCTTCAAAAGCACCAGCTCTCAGAAGCAATATCTCTGGGAGTGGCAGCATCGGTGGCATTTGGTTCATCACTGACCTGGAAACCCTGCTCTGAACAGCAGCCCATCTGTACAGACGTGCCTGTGATTGACCCACAAAATGCACTCGTTCCATGAGGGCCAATATTAATCAGATTGAATGAGTTGAACAGGCCAGGGGTACTAATGTGTGTGCAGAAATCTCCGCCATATTTTTCTTTTTTTAAACTGTAATCTCCACTTGTCAGAATAAAGAATTTTCTTTCCATTTGTAAGATTTCTAACCCTGTCTCTGACTTCTCCATGTTTCCGCTCTGCTACATTAGCCCTGAATGAGCTGTAAATGGGATAATGTGGAGCACAGGAAGATAGAATGTCCAAGGGGGCAGAGCAGGGAGGGCGATCCTTTTCACAGCTGATGTTCTAAAGGCTGGTTCAGTGTTCTGGATGGTCAGCTTAGTCATCAGTACTAGCCCTATAGACAGTGCACTCTTCCAGCTGCTAGTACTTTTATCATACTTACTGTTACATTCCATGCCAGCCTGACAGTGCAGTGTTGGCAGAATTTTTCTAACCTCAGGCACAGAAGAAAATCAAAACAGTCACGTGATGAGTGGATCAGAGCCATTTCTTACCTCTCCTAGGAGAAAATACTTTTTTTCATATTCTTCAGATAAATGAGGATGAAATAAGGCAGCATGTGGTAGGGAAAGAGATGAATTAAAGAATTTCCTTGTGTCTCAATCAATACTAAATGCTGCATTGACATGTATTCTACTGGGAAGGTGGAACTGGGGTTGCCATAGAATAATTCGGGGATGGTACACTGAGCATTATGTGTGCCCTTCAACCAAATCCCACAGGTAGTTAAGCCTTTTTCTGTGTGCCTCTGTGGCAGGGATCTGCCTTCCTGGTGGTGATAGAGAAATATCTACAGATGTTTTCTGCAGATGTCTCCCAGGAGGCGTCCCTCTTACTGCCTACTTTCTCTCATTGCCTGTTTCCTTTCTTAGTTCCCATACCTATTTGTTGCCTCCCAATGAACATTTTGCTGCTGTTGTGTCTCTCACATCGTTTCCTGGATCCCTTGACTCTGACTTAACTTTGTCCCCTCTTCTGCCTTGCACCTGTGAGGTAGCAAGAAGACCACCTGTTCTTTTACAGATCTTGTCAAAACTCACTTTTGGAAAACAGTTTCAGTACATTACCACAATAATTGCATTTTTAAATACTAATAGTTGGGTATTCAAAAAATACACATGCACATACATATACAACAGAAATAGGCTTCTTGTCTCTAATATAAATCATCCACTATATGTTAAATATATGTTACATTTAATGCATTCATTTATTTAATACACATTTACTAGCTAAAAGAACGCACAATTTAGATTTAGGAAGAAATTTGCCTGATCTGCAATGAAAGAGTACATGGGAAAGTAAACTAATATACCAGTAAAAATAAAAACTTGGTCTATTAATATTGAAGCTGTATTGTTTTGTTTTCCAATATGACACATAACTAGTACTAGAGAGAATAAGAGAGTCCAGTAAAAACTGTTGGACTAGATAATGTATCCTGTCGACAGACAGGTTTTTAAAAGCATGCAATGATAGCGTATATAGTCTCTTAAATTTTTACGTATTTCTTAGAAAATCATTTTTATCTTACTTCTTTGTACTTCTACCCTTTCTCCTTTAGGTTTTTCTACAGAACTTTTTGTTTTCTCACTTATTATCCCCATACTACTGCTTGGTTTTATTCTCTATTCTTCTAAACTTTCATTCAAATTATACAACTAAATAAATATTTAAAAACTGTAATTTATATCTGATCTTGCAGTCAAAGATAATTTGATAACATAACAAATATTTCTTATACATTTTTCTTTAGTATATGACATATGGTTAAGACTGATACAGAACCCTTAGGATGCATTTGCAGGTAACTAGCTGTGTATCCAATCTTTCTGTGTCTCTATCTAGTCTTGGAACCTAAAAATACAGAAGTATGCACCTTGCTAAACACAAAAGAAGCATAACCATGCTGGAATGCAAGAATTTGTACACTTGTTAAGAATGTGCTCCAGCCTGGTTCTTGCATTTAAGAATCAATTGTAAAAAATAAAGGAAATTCTAAAGTGTATCATCAGGTTCCTAGAAATAAATAGTATAAAGCAAACATCCAAGCTATTACTTTTTTTTACAGTTTTTTTTTTATGCCATAACACTATCCCAAGGTGTTGGTGGATTCAATTGTAGGCAATGCATTTTTCATAATATAGCCAAAGCCCACTGATAATCAGTGCTAAAATTGGATGCTTGTATTTCCAAATCTTTGTATTTCAAAAAAGAATGTCACTCTGTAAACACAATGATGTATGATGAATATTTCAATCATAGTGGTAGACTGCATATATCTTTGATAGAGACACAGATAGGAAAGGATTCACTTCTGCTCAAGCCCTATATGTTCATTATTCTGAATAATTGGTTGATTACTTTCTGTTTTATTGACTCACTTTGAATGTGAAATGTCGGTTTTCATTTCTCCACTTGTTAGTCATTGTCTTAGTCCAGGGACAAAGCGTTATCTATATTCTCACCTGACTGAGTCTAAATTCCTTCTAACATGAACTTTCTTGGTATTCATGGCATTTTATTACTTTTATATTTAGTTTTTTTTCTGCAGAAAAAATCTTTTAGAATTTCAATTTGAGTTGCTTTAAATGTACAGAAAGATTTAAAGAAAAAAATATTCCTTGGGCTTTTGTTTGTCTAATACAGATCTAAAGTCTTTCTCTGGCTAAAGAATTATGAGTTTTCAGGATTTAAGACATTAGAAAAAGATCAACCAAATTAATACGTGAGTCAACAAAACTCAAGTGTGTTCTTTGAAAGACTAATGAAACAGCAGCGATTGTGGCAACACAGATTAAAAAAAAAAAGAAGAGAAGTTTTATATACAGTGTGTTTTAAATAAAACATAGATATAAGTAAAGATAGCAATTTTAACAAGATGTAGCTTTGTATATGATAAATTAACATGAAATGTAAGATTTTTTTGACACATACACGTATCATCAATGGCCACTCTATATGTCAAATTAGGAGTAATAACCATATGAAAAAGGCAGCGGACCCAAACTGTTTTATAAATAATTTTGTTTAAAAGTTAAAAAAAACAGTAAATCCTTAACCTAGATAAATTGTTCTTGACAATGGAAAAATGAGGAGGGCCACCTTCTCCTTTTATGTAGGCTTCAATATCAGGGATGTGAAAGTCATTCAATATCTCAATGTAATTTCTTACACCAGTAAAGTAGGATAGAACAAGCAAATGAGAACCTCAATAGCTGTAGAAAACCATTTGATAAACTCCAGCATTTGTTCATGACAAAAACTTAACAGAAGAAAACAATCTGATAAACAGCATGCATTTAAAACATATTTAAAATAATAACTAATGGTGAATAAGTACAATGTTACCTTAGGGTCATGAAAGAAACCACTTTATTTCTTCTTAGTTTTGAAAACAATTGATAAATTGATACAAGAAGCACAAAGATAAGGATAAAATACAGCAGCTTTATTACTGACAAAGATTCTTAAATAAAATGACTTATATATGCAGCTATATTGATTTTCTAATTCTTTCCTCTTGTATTGAACTTGCTACCTAAACAGAGGCCTTCCTCTGCCTGTCTCAGTATGAATGCTACATGGATACCCATATAATAGGATGTCCAAGGGAAAGTACTTTTGAGTACTTTTCCAGAAAGAAGGATCAGAGCATGCTTGGTTTCTTCTAAATGCATCAGTTTATTAAAGTGGTGCCAATAGCTGCATAGCGTTGTAAAGCAGAAAGTTTACGGGAAAGTGAGAAGTGCGGGATAAAGTTATCCTTTAATAAATTATTTGTGAAGTCTGGAACAATATACGGATTCCCACATTATACCCACTATTCAATATTGTATTACCTGGATAATGTACTAGGTAATCAAAAATAAATACAGTTTAAGGAACTGAAAGAAAGAGACAAAGGTAGTTTTTATTTGCAGATAATATAATCACCTACATGCAAACTGGAAAAAAGGTAAGGTGTTGGAAGTATGAAGAGGGTTCCACGAAGACGTTGGATATACGATTGGCATTTGAAAAAAATGGAAATAATCATAAAAAGGCATGAAAGAAAATTTGAACAAAGGGAAAAATGTACGACATTTGTTGATGAGAATATGAATTTTAAAATGATGAAAACTTTTCTCCAAACCACTCTGTACATTCAATGCAGTTCCAATTATAATTCCAAAAGTAATTTTTCCTGTGGAAATTTACAAACTGATTAAAAAATTCATATGAAGTAACAGTCCATTAATAGTTCAATAAGAAAATATAATAATGTGAAGAACGGTTGATAAAAGAACTCAGAAGCAGACCGATGCTTAAATGGAAACTTGATGTAGTAGATGTGCATTAAGGGAGGAAAGAAAGATTACTAAATAAATGATGTTTATGCAATTGGCTGTAATGTGGAAAAGAAAATTTAGTATACCATATACAAATTAAACCACATAAGTTATAGAACCAATGTGAAACAAAATTTTAAAGCAATTAGAAGAGATTATGGGCAGATATCGTTATACTTTGTTGTAATAAATATTCCTTAAGTGAGACATTAAAACATAAAGGGAAAGTTTTATCAGTATTTCCTTTTCAAAATTTAATATTCTGAGAATATATTTTCACATATATGACAAAGAATTGCAACCAAAATTTCAGGAGCTTTAGCAGGCCCTCATTCTTTCAGAATTATGCAGAATAGCAAAATTTTTATATGTTTTATCAGTGTTTGAAGTGAATACATGATCCTCAAAATTAATGACAAGAACCACTATTCTAGGCAAATTGTTGCTAAACTGCATACGCATACACACACATACACATGCACACCCTCAATACAGCCGGAGAAAGGTGCTTAATTGATCTGTTCTCCGAATTCCAACATACCTGACACTTGGTTCTTCCATTGCCTCACTTTCCGGCAGAAGCGTTTATAGCACTCTCCTCATGCAGAATGTGATTAGCTTTCTAGAAGTTTATCTGCTATGACAGTCCGGAAAGAAGATGGATTTCCCTGGCTTTTGCACAAGATCTATGCTGAACTTGTTCTCTCTGAGAATTAGAAATTAGGATTAGCTAAACTCAATGGCTTAAGTACTGCAGCTAACTCTGTGGAAGCGTCCTTGAGAAGAAGAAATCGTTCTCAGGATTGTCTGGAATGAGCTTTATTCTCCAAGATTTTCAGATTTAGCAAATAAAAATATAGGAGGTCCAATCAAATTTGAATTTTTTATGAAGCTCCAAAAATGACTACCTTTTAGTATATTTTATGAAATATTTTTGACTTGCTTATATTAAAAATGAATTTATCTGAAATTCAAATTTAACTAAAGTGCCATAGTGAATCTGGAAATGCTAGTGCTGCTTGGTGTGAAGGTTCTAACTACAGCTGACAACTAAGTAACTTGAGTAAGAAAGAGGTATTCATTTCTATAAACCATAAATGGGATTTTATTAAAGTTGCTCATTGACCCAGAGAATGCCTCAAATCTGGACTCATATTAAATGTATGGCAGAAGAACAAAACCTTTCATCATTCATCAAGATTCAGAAAAAAAGTCATACTTTACTTCACCAAGATTACCAAAGGTATTAGAATCATTTAAAACCATCGCCAGGCATAGTGGCTCATGCCTGTAATCCCAGCCCTTTGGGAGGCCGAGGTGGGCAGATCACCTGAGGCCGGGAGTTCGAGACCAGCCTGGACAACATGGTGAAACACCATCTCTACTAAAAATACAAAAATTAGCTGGGCATAGTGATGTGCACCTATAGTCCCAGCTACTCAGGAGGCTGAGGCATGAGAATTGCTTGAATCCAGGTGGCGGAGGTTGCAGTGAGCTGAGATCACACCACTGCACTCCAGCCTGGGAGACAGAGTGAGACTCTGTTTCAAAAGAAAAAAAAAAAACCTCTAATTTAAGTCAAGTTTCTAAAAAACCAAGAATTATAGAGTCACATACGGTCTTTGAGATGGTTCTTCTCCCATCTTTACCCCTTGTAGGAAAACAGCCTATTGCACGGTAAGTAACATCATCTTGAATCAAAACCACCATGATGACCAACGTTTGACTCCTGCATACCAAGGTGTTCCTGTAGCATTGACAACCCCCCCCATAAGAAACAATGCTTATAAGTGTAGATAACTTCTCATAAAGATGTTTCTCGGCCAGGCGTGGTGGCTCATGCCTGTAATCCCAGCACTTTGGGAGGCTGAGACGTGTGGATCACGAGATCAAGAGATTGAGACCGTCCTGGTCAACATGGTGAAACCCCATCTCTATTAAAAATACAAAAATTAGCTGGGCGGCACCTGTAGTCCCAGCTACTCAGGAGGCTGAGGCAGGAGAATTGCTTGAGGCAGGAGAATTGCTTGAAGCCGGGAGGCAGTGGTTGCGGTGAGCCAAGATCGCGCCATTGCACTTCAGCCTGGGCAACAAGAGTGAAACTCCCTCTAAAAAAAAAAAAAAAAAGAAAAGATGTTTCTCTAACCTCCCCAGTGGTTATGATCTTTGCAAATAAGTCTGAGGCATGATCAATTGCACATATCTTTACTATAAAAGTTTGCTGTATAAAGGATACTTTCTGGAAAGTGGGTATGGGAATCCGCTGGCTCTAGGCAGTCCTGTTACTTCTGTTTGTAAATCCTTATTGTTTCTTTCTGAGAAACTGGGTTTGTCAGCCTCTTCTGTCTCTCAGCTCTCATTGCCTTTGAGAGTAGGTTTACATGTACCTGCTCACTGACGGACATACCCCCAACCCTATATACCCACATAACCCACATACACGTGCACACTGTTATTACTAGCAAGTCTGTTGTTTGATTTTAAGTTTTATATTCCAAATACATCTTAGGTGTGCATTAAGCAGAAAATCAGAGAATTCATATTTAAAAATCAAGCTTACAAAAATATAGTCAAAACTAAAATTTTAACCATACAATACGTATTGTACATTTTGAGTACAACAAATTTAAGGTGTTTTCCAAATCTATGTTTCTGTGATCCATGGCATTTTAGCACATTGTTTCAATTATGCTTGAAAAGGGAACGGATTATTGTTGGCAATCTTGAGCCTCTTTGGAATAATTTTGTGTTTTAGAATCATCCATGAAGTTAAACATGATAAATAATAAGTAATCTGGCTTTTTTGAACTTAATTACTATAGCAGTCCAGAGTGGCTGTGTTTTCTGGGCCAATGAGAAATATTCATAATATAAAGTCTTACTTCTGGTAATTTCTATTTTGCAATTCAAATAAAAAATTTAAGGATGGATGTTGTAGTGGGCAAAATAATGGCTCTCCAAAAAGTTAGCTATTGTGTCCTCATACATGGAACCTATGAATATATTCTATATGGCAAAGGGAAATTAAAGGTACAGATGGAATTAACACTGATTTTCACCTAACCTTCCACTAAAGAGATTATCCTAGAATATCCAGTGAGCTCTATGTAACCACAAGGACCCTATTGTAATAGGGAAAGAGAAGATGCACTTAAAGATCATATGTTGCTGGTTTTCAAGGTGGATACCATAAATCAAGGAATGCACATGGCCTACAGGACTTGAAAAAAAAAAAAGTTTTCCCTAGTGCCTCCAAAAGGAATGCAACTCTGTTGAGACATTCATTTTAGCCCAATGAAGCCCTTTTTGGACTTCTGATCTGCAGAACTTTAAGATAAGACATTTGTGTTGTTTTAAACCACTAAAAAAGTTTCTGGTAATTTTCACAGCAGCAAATATGACATAGTCCATATAACACAAAGGATTTTCAATGCTTAGGCTAAAGTTTCTCTCTTCAAAGATAATGTTTTGGATTGGTGTATTTAATTTTTAGCCACCATTTATTTAGGCTGATATATGTAAGTACCTTTCTAAGTGCTTTACATATTTTGTTTCATTTCATTTTTTCCTCAACCAATCAGGTCAGTTATTATTATTCCCTTTATAGATAAAGAGACTGATCCTAGAAGAGGTGAATTAATTTGTCTATCTTTGAAAAGTGAAATAGAGTTCAGCCTAAAAGGTCCTAAGTGTTAAATTATCTGTCATGTTCATTAGTGCAAATAGCTTATATGTGATGTACAAATACTTAAGTAAGTTTTTTTGGAAGGAGAGGGTAAAATGTTCTTAAGAGTATGAAGATTAAAGAAGATAATAAGAGAATTCTGTGTTATGAAAAGTTTGCCTGAATCATTTATAATTTTGTAATGTGGGTAGATTTCTAAAGAGACTGTTTACTTGTTTCCTGCTGTGCTAGTACCGAGAGATATATTTTAAATGAATTGAAAGTTGTACCCTTTCTAGCTTCATACTAATGTTGGCATTTTGTTATACATTTAAGAGAAGATTTTGATATTAATTCAAGCTATGACTTTAATTTTTATTGGTTGTACTTTTGGTCCTGATAAAAACATGAGTTGTGAACATGACCCTGGATCTAATATTGCTAAAAGAGAAATTGATGGATGATCTTGAGTAAATCACAGCAATAGCTATCATAGTGGCCTGAATAAAGCAAAACTTAATTTTGCTTAGACTTCACTACCAGATCAGGGCTTGCTGATGAAACAAACGATGAGGAATTTGCTTTACTGCTTAATTTTAGAATTGTCCAATACCATTTTTTACTTTATTTTATTAAAATTTATTTTGAAACAAACAGGTACCATGAATCAAATACCTTCTACTCGATTCTTTGCCTTATCTCCCACTTAAATGTAATCTCCCTGAGAAATGGGATATGTCTCATTTTTTCTTTATTCCCAGACAAATAACATGGTGGGCTCACAATAAATAATACATAAATGTATTGTCATTGCCAGGTAAATTGTGTGTTACTTACAACTGATATTTCCAAAAGTGTTAAGATTTGGAGAAAAAATAGGAATTAACTGTAAACTAAGAAAAGCAGTTAAATTTCTCCAATAGACATCTTTTTCCTCTTTTTAAAAAGTCAGTCAGGCATGGTGGCTCATGCCTGTAATCCTAGCACTTTGTGAGGCCAAGGTGGGCGGATGACCTGAGGTCAGGAGTTCGAGACCAGCCTGGACAACATGGTGAAACCTTGTCTCTAAAAAAAATAAAAAATAAAAATAAAATAAATAAAAAGTGAACACAGCAGTATTTTATTTCTGTTTCTTGCACCACGATGTAATGTTTTATGTAATGGGTAATGTCCCTATCTTTACCAGAGTGAATTTCAAGAACTGTTTGTCTTATAATTATGAAGCCAAATGTTTTGTCCATTGCACGTGAAAGAAAATGTGGGCCAGTATGGCTGACCTTACTGAAAGGTCCTAGAGTGCAACTGGATTCCTGGGCTGAAAAACTGTCATCGGAATTCAGCTTTCTCTCATCCCTTAGCTATGTGTGCTACCATGTTGGTCTCATTTCTCCAGGAGTGCCAAATTATTAGCATCACGAAAACAATTTTAGGGGGAAGGGAAACCTGCTTTTTAGATTTGAGACGTTTTGCCATCATTGATCTAATGTGGATCTTGTGACTTTCCTGAACCAATCCTGTGGCTGAGCAGTTGCAAAATTCTGATTTCCTAAGTATAAATTATGCATTTCATAGCTAGAGATAGATTCAGTTTTACTAGATCAAAATAGAAAAATAGAATGAGAGTGGAATCATCATTATCACAGGAATGGGGGTAGATGCTAGGCTGCAAAATCAATTTTTCTTGACCTTGCTTTATACCCAAAGTGTGAGGAAAACAGTCAACACTTGATTATTTTGATGAATGGCACTGGGCACTCTCTTTGCCTAGTTAGGATGAGAAGAATTTAGTGTCTCCTTTGAGAATTGTGGAAGTGACTTGACTTTTGTAAATGTAAAAGTAACACCACGGACATCACCTCAAATGAAACTAGTTCTCCACAATCAGGTAAAAATTTGCTGAACCATGCCTATTCAACAAGCAGATTACAATAAAAGATGACACACAGAAGAATTAAAGTAGCTGTTAATTTTAGATTTTTGCTAGTTTAGTTACAAGAAAGAATTTAATTAACCAGTTCAGGTAGATAGCAGTATAGAACATCTTCTTTCTTAATCTAGAGGGAGTTAAAATCAAAGTTTTGAGCCATTAAAATAGAAGGATTGGGAAACCTGACTGAATTTTATAGCAGATGAACAACTGCCAAAATACGAACTTTCCTAAAGCTGCCTAGATCACTAGCTCGAGTGGTTTTGGACTGTTTTCACATCGGAGTGGGTTTATTACGAATCAGGTGAAACCCTAAACATGTTCATCTTTATTTATAGGTTCTATGCTATTTAAATTTATGTAGTAATCTTCTAAGAAAGAAGATTTGAGAAAGTTTAGTAACTTCGGTGAGCAAGTATATTCACTCATTGACATGAACTTTTAATCATTTTCCGTTAATGGCAATGTGACTGGGATCCAAGAAAATGAATCCCATTTACCACTCACATTATCTCACATTATCTTGACTGAAGTCAAATGGGTAAGAGTCATGCATTACATTTGGTGCTCTGATGTGTATAGGTCTCTGGTTTGATTTCTAATCCACAAAACTCATTGATGTGGCAGTATGATGCACTCAGAGCTTAGCTGGCTGACAGAAAAACGGGGTGCACAATGCATAAGACAGTCTCCTGAAATCCAGTTTAATGAAAGATAGTGTTTAAGGTTCCCTTGAAGGAATTACAGCCTGATAAGAATACTGCTATAAAAGCAACAAAACATAGACAGTAGAGATGCTAGGCTGGAATGCTTTTATATGCCAATTTAATGTTTGCGATTATGCTGCACAGATTCAGTCCTTCATAAAACCATGTCTATGGTAACAGGGAAATGTTGAAAGCCCATAATGTGTAACTAAGACTTTCTAAGATTCTGACTAGTCTAAAGAATATGTTATCTTCTTTTAGTGCACAAATTTTAGAAATTGAAAATTACTGAATAACACATGAAGTAGAAGATCTGACATGTTAAGCCTCCTGAAAGCTTTATTTGATCACTTATTAAATGCATCTGGTATATTTTAAAGTAAGACTAGAGAGTTGAAATCTGTAAAATGCTTTAGTCCAAGTACGCCTTCAGCACTGTGGTGATAGAAAGGAAAGGTAGCCAATCTTCCTGCTGGAATTTACTGTTAGGATCTTTTATAGTTTTTGAATGAAATAAGATGTAGCACAGAGATTTCAGGAATAAATAAACAGACATAGATAACCCATAGAAACCTTTTTTGAAATTTTTTTTGGTATTTTTTTTATTATGCTTTAAGTTCTGGGGTACACGTGCAGAATGTGCAGGTTTGTTACACAGGTATACATGAGCCATGGTGGTTTGTTGCATCCATCCCCCCATCATCTACATTGGGTACTTCTCCTAATGCTAGCCCTCCTCAATCCCCCTACCCCCTGCTATCCCTCCCCTAGCCCCCTACCCCTCAACAAGCCCCGGTGTGTGATGTTCCCCTCCCTGTGTCCATGTGTTCTCATCATTCAACACCCACTTTTGAGTGAGAACATGCGGTGTTTGGTTTTCTGTTCTTGCGTCAGTTTGCTGAGAATGATGGTTTCTAGCTTCATCCACGTCCCTGCAAAGGACCTGAACTAATCCTTTTTTATTGCTGCATAGTACTCCATGGCGTATATGTGCCACATTTTCTTTATCCAAAACCCATGGAAACTTTTAATAATCTGGTAGCCTTGTAAATGCTTTCTTCAGAAATTAACTTTGGGGACTTTGGCATTTATTTTCTCATACCAAGGGTGAATCAATTATTGAATGGTTGAAAGCACACAATGCATATTGATCTGTTCATGCATAGCCACTTTCTCCCAGCAGGCACCTTTCACCTGCAACATATTTTTAAATAGGATTACTATTCATTAAATTACAATGACCTGGAGCACTGGTCAAATCATATAAAAAACTGCCTTGACTCATTGTGGTTTGAAGCATTGCTGTGGACTCTTAGTGGCTTGCTTTTCCTAGTGGAAGCTGATCTCAAAGATATATGCGGATGACTGCTTCAATGGCTAAAATTTAGTCAAGCAAACCCCCAAATTTTGTACTTATAACTGAAACTTAAATATGGCCAAAATTTTATATTATACTTACATTTTAAAGGAATCCTTATTAAACAGTATGTATTTTTTAGTCAAAATCGCTTATATTTTGTGTAGCAATCTAGGGGCTACTCATCTAAGAGATTACACTTTAACTTAATTAAATGTTGCAATGCTGGTGTGTACACAAACCTGTATTCTTTCTATGAAAACAGACCATGTTTTGTAATTATGCTATATAAAGCAATCTTTCATAAATCAGTGAGAATGCCTGTGTGGCTGAGGTGAGAGGATCACTTGAGGCCAGGAGTTCGAGACCAGCCTGAGCCATACAGCAAGACCCCGTCTCTAAAACAAAATTTTTTAAATTAGCCAGGAGTGTTGGTGCATGCCTGTAGACCTAGCTATTCAGAAGGCTGAGGGTCACTTGAGCTCAGAAGATAGAGGCTGCAGTGAGCTATGATCTTGCCACTGTACTCCAGCCTGGGTGACAAAGCAAGATCCTGTCTCAAAAAATGAATTAAATCAATAAATCAGTCCATCAGCAGGAAGAAAGTAACTGTCTCCCTTGATTTTACTAGCTAAGGGGGATTTTTTCTGTTTTCTTTTTGTTTAAGGCAAAGAGAGAGTATAGGAAGTCACCTTAAGAATTCTCAGAGTATATAAAATGTATATGAATTAAATGATTGCAGGAAAGTAGGAAGAGGTATGATGTGGACATACTAACATTTACCCAAAAGTTACATGTTATTCATGTAGTCATTCTTGACACCTGGAAAGATTATATAAAGACTTGTTATTCTCTTCCTGGCTGTACATTATTATGCCATGATTTAACCTACATTTCCATTTCACAGTCTATCTCATAATTTCTCACTTCCTAATCTATTTACTGATGCATGGACACTTGGTAGGTGTATCAAATATTTATCTGAGAAAATCAGGGCCCAAGTTACAATAAAAATTTGGGGGCTCCCATGTGCCTATTCAGATGTCTTGTAACTCCACATCTACCAGCCTTGCCATTATACACTTTCACTCATTGTGGATTAGTAGAATGATCATGTAATCTCACTACTTCTGACAACCTGAAGTCAAGTCACAAAAGCTCCTGTGATACAGTGTCAGGACCATAAGGTTCATCACAAGGTCTAAATTTGCTTTCCTTTGGGAATCATGGACTCTAGCTTCTGTTTTCACTTCCAGAACCATGTTTCGTTCCAGGCCTTCTGTCTCTCAGACATTCCAATTATTGCTAAATGTCTTCATTCTGGTAGAATTCTGACTTTCATATGTCTAACTAAACTATTGCAACTGTTTAGAAACTGAGACTTCCAACACCTCAGTTAAGCCCTTAGGGCTCAGGGACTGAAGAGCTACCAGCTTAGAGTCCTTCATACCACATTAGCGACCTTTCTACCCAGGCATGGTCTCACTATTTCTATGTTGTCTCTGTATCCATACTATTTCTCTACGCTCAGAATGAACCTCAGTTTCTTCTGGAGTGTTATATAGGACCTTTTGCAACCACCCAATCATCCTATGTAAAGTGGCAACTTCTCCCTCCAGTGCTTCGGGTATTCCCTGCCAAGTCTCCTTGCTTAGATTTCCTCCATAGGACTTATGCGACATATTATACACTTAATTATATATTTATTTATTGTTGGTTTCCTTCCACTTGAATGTAAGCTTCTTGAGGGCAGAGACTTTATGTACTGCTGTTTCTCCTGTGCCCAGAACATCACCTGATATGAGTGCTAAGTAAATATTAGTTCAGCAACTGACCAAACGAATAAAGGGCAGAGTTTTGAGGACTAAGAATCTTAGTCTCATCACAATCTCATGTGTGCTGAGATTTGGAACATTTATTAACAGTGAGATTGCCTCAACTGTAATTCATGGGCCTTCAAGGAAGATATAAAAATGAGAGACCAAACTGGGTCCCTGGGATTTGCAAAAATGCTGACAATTATTTTAGTTTGCATAGTTTCATACTTACAATCATTGACCCATTCCGATCATTATTTGTGGAAACACAACGAGAGGCAGCTCCATGGGCCTGAGGTCCCCAGGGAGGGGGTTGCCAGGTACAGCTCCTCCTCCCTGAGCTGTCACCTGTGCCCCCTTCTTGGCTGTCCTCTCCTCATCCTTACAGCCTGGGCTCCAGGTATGGCGCTGACAGTGGATGTGGCTGGGCCGGCTCCTTGGGGCTTCCGTATCACGGGGGGCAGGGATTTCCACAGCCCATCATGGTGACCAAGGTGGCTGAGCAGGGCAAAGCCAAGGCCACTGACCTCTGGCCTGGAGACGTCATCGTGGCCATCAACCGGGAAAGAGCAGAGAGTATGCTGCACGCCGAGGCCCAGAGCAAGATCCGCCAGAGCCCCTCACCCCTGCGGTTGCAGCGGGACCGGTCTCAGGCTGCATCTCCAGGGCAGACTAATGGGGACAGCTCCTTGGAAGTGTTGGCGACTCGCTTCCAGGGCTCCGTGAGGACACACACTGAGAGTCAGTCCTCCCTAAGGTCCTCCTACTCCAGCCCGACCTCCCTCAGCCCCTTCTCCCCGCCACACCCCAGCAGTCCCCTCGCTGGAGAGGCGGCCAGCAGCCGCAGCTTCCAGAGTGTGGCGCGTTCCCCAGGCCTCCCCGCCGCTGACCGCCTGTCCCACTCGAGCCGCCCCGGAAGCCAACAGGCCGGCCTCGGCCGCGATGGCGACTCAGCGGTGCTGGTGCTGCCGCCTCCCCCGGGCCCTGGCCCTCGTTCCTCCAGGCCCAGCGCGAAGTCGGAAGGGGGCAGCCTCCTCCTGGACGAGGACTCGGAAGTCTTCAAGATGCTGCAGGAAAATCGTGAGGGACGGGTGGTCCCCCGACAGTCCAGCTCCTTTCGGCTCTTGCAGGAAGCCCTGGAGGCTGAGGAGCGAGGTGGCACGCCAGCCGTCCTGCCCCGCTTGCTGAGCCCGCAGTCCTCCCTGCCCGTCTCCAGGGCCCTGCCCGCCCCGCCCCCTGGCAAGCTCCACACCCGTGAGAAGTGCAGCACCAGCATCGCGAACCAGGCCGTGCGCATCCAGGAGGGCCAGTACCGCCACCCGGCTGCTACACCTGCACCAACCGTGGGCTGAACCTGAAGATGCGTGGGCACTTCTGGGTGGACGATGAGCTGTACTGTGAGAAGCTCGCCCGCCAGCGCTACTCCGCACCCACTACCCTCAGCTCTGGGGCCTGAGCCCACCAAGCCTTCAGCCTGCTGGACTTCCGGGCCAGGGTCGTGCCCATACAAGTTGGCATGGCAGGGGTAATGGTGGGCGGTTGCTCTTACGCGAGCTAAGTTTGGGGACCTGAGGCCCCTTTGTCTTCACTGGGTGGGACAAGGTCTGGGACCTGTCTTGGGCTGTGGGAGCGTCACCCTCACCCCTGCCAGGCCCCTCTCCCCTGCAGGACTGGCACTGTGCTAGTCTGAGGTGGCCGCTGCCTTTGATCAACCTTTGTGTGCCAGGGTCTAAGCAGGGTGGAACACAGAAGTGCGAAGGAGATGGGTGGGCCAGGGGCTAATGGTGTCACTGTGTAAAGTTTTTGACATAGGAGTTCTGCCAATGTATGAATATGAACAAAAAACAAACAAACAAAAAAAAAAAACTGAGGAATTTCGAGATACTGCTGAGGGGAAAAAAAATGACCTTTTCTTGAAATGTAACTTGAAAACAAAATAAAATGTGGAACATAAAAAAAAATCAATAATTTTTTTTTTTTACTTTCATAAAAGATGGAGAACATGGATTTCCTGTTGATTTCCTTGGTGATGTGGTCATACAAGCAAACATGGCAAAACCTTCTCAGAACCCAAAAGAACAGCACACAGATGAACCAAATGCGAGGAGAGGAGCTGTGATATTCTGGGTGGAGAGAATCACAAGGGCGATTTGGCACAGCACTGCTAGATACTGTGGGTTTTCAATCAACCTTTTCATTCCCAAGCCGTACACACAACTCTGTTTCTTGCTGCACATCTGCCTGCTCCATGCTGAAGGAAGCTTCAGGGTGCTTGTAGCTGAGCAAAATGTCTGGAGTACAGGTAGATGGACAGCAAGAGGAGTTTAAACGCTGGCTGCCATCACTCAGGTCTGGGTGCTCATTTCCTCCCAGGCTTGCCCCACATTCCTCATTTTCCCCATCCTGAAACTGCTGGCTGCCCATGAGCAAAGACTGGCTGAGAACTGCATCTGACATCTGGGAAGAACTAAGTGCTTTCCCAGCCACAGGACTCATTCCTGGAAACTTATCCAGCTATACATAAGCATCGTCGCTGTTCTGGATCATCGGTGGCTCTGGAGGGCCCGACCCCTGTGGTGCTCCTGGATGGAGGGGCGTGCTGAGTACCCAAGCCCGTTGTGATCCTGCGCTCCACTGCTTGTTCTGGTGTCCTGGAGAACTTCTCTCTATGCAGTTCCCTATGACAGGCTCTCTGCTGGGCACCTTATTTCTACTGAATGCAGCAGTCGGCCGATGTCCATAGGGATGTATCCCCAATTGCTGGGTGTGACTCACAGTTTCTAGCAAAGATTCGGGGTCCCCGGGTCCACTGGTACTCAAAAGCAGAGGGCTGTCATGGCAATCTCTGGTCAATGTACTTGCACTCTTACCATCTGGGAAGCCGTTGTTGGCCCCCTCACAGGAGCAGTCCTCCTCCATGCTCTCTGAATGCATCAGTGCCGGCTGATGAGCATATCCGTGGGGCGAGGTGGCCGAGGAAGCCTGTGAGATACATTCTTGTGCCTTGATTTGTAGCAGATGCCGGGGGCTGGTGTGATGGTGGTAAGAGTCAGCATTTTGATAAGATAAAGCCTGGCGCTCTGTCCCACTCTGTCCCCCAAGGCTGGAAGCCAGACTCCCCGCATCCCCTTGGTTCATGTGCCTGAACAGTTCCTGGTATTCTTGCTGCTGCTGCCATTGTTGCTGCCGCCTTTTAATGAGCTGTGCAAACTCTGCTGGGGGCAGCCGGATGTCCAAGTGTCCAGTGAGCAAATGCCGTGGAGAGAGCAGTCCTTGAAGGATGTGGGGTACCTGCAGGTGTCTTGTATAGTCTGGCGGCATGGGGGACAGCAGGGCTTGCTGTAGTGCTGATATGGTATAGTGTGGCAGCTGCTGATGTGCACTGGGAGGGAAGCTGGGGAATCGGTCAAGTGGAGGGACTTTCAGGGCTTGGGTTGGAGAGAACCCCACTCCTGATGAAGGGCTGTAGCTGCTGGGGAAACTCCAGGACTGGTCCGAAAACAGATGGGGATGTAAATGCTCCTGGTTGTAGTTAGCAGGGGAGAACTGATTCACATTCAAGCTGTGAGCCTCTGCACTGTCAGCACTCAGCTGCTTGGACAAGGGACGGTGCCCGTAGCTGAAGGTGGCCATCAGGTTGGTACGGTGCTGCATCTGCATCTGACTGGCACTGGGGCTGATGGAGATGCCCCGCCCACTGGATCCTGCAGCCATGCCTGGCATGTTGCTGAGCATGTCAACAGGCTCTTGGATGGTGACCTGCTGTGACTGGGCAGGCTGCTGCATGCCCAAGCAGGTTAGTGCCACGTTGGGAGGAGAAGAACAGTTCTCAGGCTGCTGCTGGAAGATTGCACTGCTGGAAGGTAAGCCTTGAAACTGGGAGGGAGATGCAGCACCGTGAGGCTGGATCATGGCACTGCTCATCGGGGGAGGACTATTACTGGGCTGCCTGAAGAGATGGTTGTTGGGGTGGTTGGGGGGTGGGCTTGAAGGCTGAATCCTTAACCTCTGGAGCTGGTGGGTGAGGAGGGCTGGCTGATTTTCACATGCAGCCTGAAGAGGTGAAGATGGCTGAGGAGGACAGATAGAGTCTTGAATTTGTTGCCGGAGAATTTGATGGTGCTGCTCCTGCTGGTATAACATATGCTACTGCTGTGTCTTCTCCAGGGTTCTTTCATCAATGTGCACCACGTACGTCTTCTGCAGCTGCTCAAACTCCTGCTGCAACTGTTTGATGCTGCTGCTGTTGCCCATTTTTTCCAGGTGAGCTTTGAAGGCCTGGATACTCACAGCCCCATCTGAGAACCGGCGCACAGGGGAGAAATGCTCCATAGGGAGGTGCAGAGTGTTGGAGTCCTTGTAGGTAGAGCTCTGCACAGCTTCCTGATCTGGCTCCCCATTTGAGCTCTCCTCGTCCACAGGGGTAACTGCTGGCACTGCTGGTGTCATGGTGACAAGCGGAGAGGGTCCCTGTGGGCGCTTCAGCAGCTGCTGGGCATGCAGCTGGATGTTGGCTCCTCCATCTGATGCTCTCCGGTCAAGGGAGCCCATTCCATTCAACAGCTGTAGCGTGGGTGGCTGCAGAAGAGACTGCTCCTTGTACTGAAGTTGCCCGGTTGGTTGTAAATTTTGCATAGGCAACAGGTTGTGCATGAAGTTCATGTTAGGGGCCACCTGCAGGAATGCAGCCTGTGGGTTGACTCCGGGAAAGCCAGGTAGGAGTTTCTGTAGATCTTCCATAACTTCCATGTGTGGGTCAGCCACACCCACTGTGTGCTGCCTCGTGGACAAATAGTGCACCAGTGCTTCAGGGGAAGGCTCTTCACCCTCCTCACTGTCCAAATTCAGTGTCCCACCCAGCTCCACAATTTGGTTCTCTGGGTTGATCAGCTGCACTGGGGAATGCTGATGTTCACAGCAGTACCTGCCTACTCCACCCGGATATTGACTGGTGCTTGAAAGGCCATGGTTCGGGGCATGCTAGGAAGTGCTCCGAGACGCAGGGTTTTATGTCTCTTTTGTCGATCACATAGCAGGCTGTAGATTGCACTGTAGTGATCATAGGCATCTGATCTTAATGACTGCAGTGTCCGCTCTTTGTCCAGTCCCATGTCCTCCATGGCCAAGAGGACATCCTCATTCAGCAGGTCCACCTGTCTTTCTTCCTTTAGTTGTTGGCATTCAGCTCTTAACCTGTCAAAGTTGGGATCGGCGTCCCCTAGCTTCAGGCACTTGTGCTTGCAGATCTGCTCCATGGAGAGGCGCTCACTGGGGTCTAACACCAGCATATGGCGGATCAAATGCTCACATTCTGTGGACATAAAAAATGGGATGCGGAACTTTCCACTCAGCACACAGGCCCGCAGATTCTGCAGTGTGCTCCCATCAAACGGCAGGGCACCGCACACAAGCACATAAAGGACAACTCCAAGGCTCCAGATGTCCACCTTGGGCCCATCATATTCTTTTCCTTCAAACGGTTCAGGTGCAGCACAGGGAGGGCTGCCACACCATGTCTTCAGCAGCTGCCCAGGAGTGAAGAGGTTACTGAAACCCAAATCTGCTATTTTGATATTCAGATTGGCATCCAGAAGTAAATTTTCAGCTTTTAAATCATGATGAACAATGTTCCGACAGTGACAAAAATAGACAGCTGTGACCATCTGTTTGAATTGCCGACGTGCCCTTCTACCATGGGCCACCAGGTGGTCAAATATTTCCCCTCCACTAGCATATGCTGTCACCAGATAAATTATCCGTTCTGTATCCATAACCTGGTAGAGCCTGATGACATCGGGGTGGCAAAGCATCTTCATAATTTGAACTTCCCGGAACAAGTTTTCTTCATCCAGCTGGGTCTTACGTAGGATCTTGATAGCATCCTTGGCCTTGGTGACGACGTGCGTGGCCCGCTTGACCACCGCGAAGTTGCCCTTGCCGAGGGTGCAGTTGATCTGGTAGTATCCGATGGGGCGGGCATGGGTCCGCGGGAGGCCGGGGCTGGGGGACGCGGCAGGCTGGCCGCGGGGGACAAGGCAGCGGGGCTGCTGGGGGCCCCCGCGCAGGCGGAGGCAGCAGGCGGCCCGCGGGCCCCGTTCCCCCAGTCCCGGCCCGGCAGTCCCGCCGGCTCCGCTCTCCGCTGCCGCCTCCATCTTGTTGTGCAGTGAAACCTCCATAGCTGCGGGGAGCCGGCTTGAGGAGGGGGGAGGGGGCAAGGGGGGCTGGAAAGGGGGGGCCGCGGACGTCACTCGGGGAGGGAGGCTGGCAGCGGCCGGCCTTCCAGCCCCAGCCCGTCGGTGGTGAGCGAGAAGGAGAAGGAAGAGTTGGAGCGGTTGCAGAAAGAGGAGGAGGAGAGGAAGAAGAGGTTGCAGCTGTGTGTTCGTGACGCACTGCATCGCCTACCCCTTTAAGGCCAAGCCGCCCACCGACATGGCTCGCCGGCAGCAGATCGGCAAACAGCAGTTGCAGACACTCAAGGACAGGTTTCAGGCTTTCCTTAATGGGGAACCCAGATCATGGCTGACGAAGCCTTCATGAACGCTGTGCAGAGTTACTATGAGGTGTTCCCGAAGAGCGACCGTGTGGCCCGCATGGTGCAGAGTGGAGGCTGTTCCGCCAACGACTCCAGGGAGGTCTTCAAGAAGCACATTGAGAAGAGGGTGAGCAGCCTGCCCGAGATTGACGGCCTCAGCAAGGAGACTGTGCTGAGCTCCTGGATGGCCAAGTTTGATGCCATCTACCGTGGGGAAGAGGACCCTCGGAAGCAGCAGGCCCAATGACGGCCAGCGCAGCCTCTGAGCTGATTCTGAGCAAGGAGCAACTCTGTGAGATGTTCCAGAACATTCTTGGGATCAAGAAGTTTGAGCACCAGCTCCTGTACAAAGCCTGCCAGCTGGACAATCCAGATGAGCAAGCAGCCCGGATCAGATGAGAGCTGGATGGACGTCTCCAAATGGCAGACCAAATAGGCAGGGAATGCAAATTTCCCAAGTTTGTATCCAAAGAAATGGAAAACATGTACACTGAGGAACTGAAGTCATCTGCCAACCTGCTCATGGCCAACTTGGAAAGCATGCCGAAGGCGGGGAGTTCAAGCTCCAGAAATTTAAACGCTGCCGCAGTGCTTCCATCATCGACAAGGGCGAGGAGAGTGACAACTGCCTCTCCAAGTGAGACATTGTGCTGTCTTTCTCATTGGAGGTGGTAATCATGGAAGTCCAAGGCCTCAAATCCTTGGCTCCGAATTGCATCGTATATTGCACAATGGAGGTGGAAGGAGGAGAGAAGCTACAGGCTGACCAGGCCGAAGCTTCTAAACCAACCTGGGGCACCCAGGGTGACTTCTCCACAACCCATGCACAGCCACCTGTAAAGGTGAAGCTGTTCACAGAGAGCACAGGGGTCCTGGCCTTGGAGGACAAGGAGCTGAGGCAGGTTTTTCTCCATCTCACCCTAAACAGCCCCAAACAGTCAGAGTGGCACAGAACGACAGTCTCCAAAAACTGCCCCGACCAAGGTCTCAAAATCAAACTTGCTGTCCAAATGGATAAGCCTCAAAACATGAAGCATTCTGGGTATTTGTGGGCCATCGGTAAGAATGTCTGGAGGAGACGGAAGAAAAGGTTTTTTGTATTGGTGCAGGTCAGTCAGTACACATTTGCCATGTGCAGTTATCGGGAGAAGAAAGCGGAGCCTCAGGAACTTCTACAATTGGATGGCTACACTGTGGATTACACCGACCCCCAGCCAGGTTTAGAGGGTGGCCGAGCCTTCTTCAATGCCATCAAGGAGGGAGACACCATGATATTTGCGAGTGACGTTGAACAAGACCACATCCTGTGGGTTCAGGCCATGTATCGGGCCAGGGGGCAGTCACACAAGCCTGTGCCCCCGACCCAAGTCCAGAAATTCAATGCCAAAGGAGGAAATGTGCCTCACTTGGATGCCCCTATCTCCCAATCTTACACAGATAGAACTCAAAAACATGGCATGGATGAATTTATCTCTTACAACCCTTGTAAGTTTGACCACCCTTCCCTCTTTGAGATGGTACAACCCCTTACTTTGGATTACAGCCTTAATGATTCCTATTTTTGCCTGGGCTGGTTCAGTCCTGGCCAGGTGTTTGTACTAGACAAGTGTTGTGCCTGAAATGGAGTCCGAGGGTGTCACCGACATCTCTGCTACCTCAGAGACTTGCTTGAACAGGCAGAAAATGGTGCCATGATCGACCCCACCCACCCTTCTTCACTACAGCTCTGCCTTCTGTGCTTCCCATGTCCATGGGAACAGTCAACAAATGCATGCTTACCTTAGTGGGCTGCCACCAAATACAGACCCTGAAGGGAGCAAAACTCCCTCCCCACCTGAACCAGAGGCTAAAAAGGATAACAAAAAGCAATCGAAAAAAGAAAAGATTCCAAAACCCAGGCAAATCAAGAGCAGAAAAGGCCTGATGGAATCGGAACTGAGTATAGAAGAAAAGGAGTGTTTTGAAGAAATCAAAGAGGGACTCCAAGTTCTGTTGGAAAATCAGGTTACACATTTTCGGTATTGCTTTCCATTTGGTCGACCTGAAGATGCTTTGAAAGCTACTCTCTCACTCCTGGAAAGGGTTTTAATGAAAGATATTGTTATCCCAGTGCCACAAGAGGAGGTAAAAACAGTCATCTGCAAATGTCTGGAACAGGCTGCGTTAGTCAACTATTCTCGGCTCTCAGAGTATGCCAAAATCGAAGGGAAAAAGAGAGAAATGTATGAGCGTCCTGTCTTCTGCTCGGCCTCCCAAGTGATGGATTTAACCATTCAAAATATAGGTTAATTAATCACTCCTGCCAAAGAGCTTGAAGATAGTCATTGATAGTCTTGCTGAACTAGTCATTGAAGTTCTTCAGCAAAATGAGGAACACTATGCCGAGGCCTTTGCATGGTGGTCAGATTTAATGGTGGAGCATGCGAAGACGTTCCTGGCACTCTTTGCAGTAGACATGGATGCAGCCTTAGAGGTGCAACCCCCAGACACATGGGGCAGTTTTCCACTGTTTCAGCTGCTGAATGATTTTCTCCATACTGACTGTAATTTGTGCAATGGAAAATTTCACGAACACCTGCAAGACCAGTTTGCCCCACTTGTTGTTAGATATGTGGATCTGATGGAGTCCTCAACTGCACAATCCATTCACAGGGGCTTTGAGCGGGAGTCATGGGAACCAGTCAATAATGGGTCAGGCACCTCAGAAGATCTGTTCTGGAAACTTGACATGCTTTAGACCTTCATTCAGGACTTGCACTGGCCTGAAGAAGAGTTTGGAAAGCACCTGGAACAACGGCTGAAGTTGATGGCAAGTGACGTGATCGAGTCTTGTGTCAAAAGAACCAGGATTGCATTTGAAGTTAAGCTGCAAAAAACCAGTCAATCAACAGACTTTTGAGTCCCACAGTCAATATGCACCATGTTTAATGTTATGGTTGATGCCAAAGCTCAATCAACAAAACTTTGCAGCATGGAAATGGGCCAAGAACATCAATAGCATTCAAAAACAGGTGAACTAATTGAAGAAACTGTTAAAGAAATGATAACACTCTTGGTTGCAAAGTTCGTTACTATCTTGGAAGGAGTGCTGGCAAAATTATCCAGATATGATGAAGGGACTTTGTTTTCTTCTTTTCTGTCATTTACTGTGAAGGCAGGCAGCTTCCAAATAGGTGGATGTACCTAAACCCGGGATGGATGTGGCCAACGCCTATGTGACCTTCTTCCGCCATTCTCAGGATGTCCTGCGTGATAAGGTCAATGAGGAGATGTACATAGAGAGGTTATTTGATCAATGGCACAACAGCTCCAAGAACGTGAGCTGCACCTGGTTGACGGACCGGATGGACTTACAGCTTCACATTTATCAGTTGAAAACACTAATTAGGATAGTAAAGAAAACCTACAGAGATTTCCGATTGCAAGGGGTCCTGGACTCCACTTTAAACAGCAAGACCTATGAAACGATCCAGGACCGTCTCACTGTGGAGGAAACCACAGCATCAGTGATCGAAGATGAGAGACTGCAGGGGATCAGCATGAAGGACAGCGATGAGGAAGATGATTAGACCATTTGGTCCTAGAGTCTGCTGGGACAGAGTCCTGTAATCAGTGCATGTCCTTAGTCTGTTAGTGAAACCCATTAGGAAATTTTCTTTCAACTACCATGCCCATGAGATGTTTATCAATATAATTGCCATTGTAACTATGTGGTACCAAGATTAGCAAATGACCTTCGTATCCACTGATTTCCTGATTTCCAAGTCTATATGTTTACAAGTAATATAGAGCACCATTCTTTAAATACTGTTTATGGAGAATACATAGTCTAGCCACTAGGCATGTCCCTGTTATCAGCAAAGATCAATGATGCTTCATTCATGTACTGTGTATACATTGATGGTAAATGGATGTGAGGGTGAGTACATCAAGTACATTCACTTCTTTGTTTCACATATGTGGATGCCAGTTAATTAAATGAGTACATAAATCAATTAAAACACACACACACACACACAAAATGGATGTTGCTTGTCTCCCAGAGAAAGACAAGAGTGGAAGAAGATGAAAATGAGTTTCCAAAAGTAGAATGTAGTCCTTTGGAGAGCAACGATAACTAATATTGATAGGTTAAGAGTCTATGTAACAGCCTTGTCTTATTACTGGTGCTGAACTAAGTTATTCACTTCTGATGCTCAACAATGTACCTATTGTTTGGGCATAAAATATTAATGGGTTGTGACCTTGCTAACGTAATGCTTAGAAAACGTAACAGTTCTTTTACCATAAATCCCAGAAAAAACTAGCTCCTGGTAATAGGTCCCATGCAGACTTCTGGCTGAAGTAGTAAATAATATCGCCATTTAATAGAAAGAAATAGCAACAGAAAAGAGAGATCACTCAATCAGTATGAATTTAAGAATGGGAATTTACAATGTGACAAATAATGTCAGCTCTTTAGGAATAATTGGTCAAATGAAATATTCAGCCTCACTTGAATGATTTTAGATTATAAGCCATGATTTTATTTCAAAAGTTAAGTATTGAATACCCCTGTGAATTTTAATGTCTAGTCAATAAACAGAAAAAAAATGAGGAAAATTAGGCTGGTTAAAGTATAAAACATGAACATCATTTAGAGATATGAGAGGATGTGAGTTTCCAGAAAACATCTGGAACTGATGGTCTTTCCTCTGTGCTGCCCATCATTTCCTTCTAAAACTTGTGCTCCTTTCTTTCTTGGATTCTTCCCTCTTTGATTTTCCTACCCAAGTCTTTCCCACACTGAAGATTTCCTTCTCCAGGAAACCTTCCCTGTCAGAATTTATACTAAAATGAAATCTTGGAGACTTTATATTGACAAATCATGCCTTTAAAAGTTAGTTTTCTCATTCCTCAACAGAATTTTAAATAACAGTGGGCAAGGCCCATGGTGGCTTCTGTTTCTTCTCCTCCTTTTTCTCCTCCTCTTCCTCATCCCTTTTATTCTTCTTCCTGTATTTCATTTAACTGTTGGTTCAGTGATAGAGCTGAATACATTTTCTATTTTCTGGTGCTTAATACAGTTTGTGGAACAGGTGGAAAAGTTGAAAGGTTTGGAGTCAGATAGACTTGGCTTTTAATTAATTTTCTGTGACCTGCCAGTTCTCTGACTTTGGGCTAATTTTTTGTCTTTCTTTTTCTGCGACCTTCTTAAAATGATCTGCTTTTTGTGTTGTTGTGACAATTAACTTTGATAACATGTGTAACCTGTCTGCAATATAAGATATACTCAACCATGTCCTATCTCTTCTTCTTATCTTGATTTTACTCATTTGACATTGTGAAGAATGTAATTATTTGTATGGGTCATGAAAACTTGCGTGGGAGATTCTAAATGAGACTTTCCTGGCTGATCTGTGTGATGTTACTTTAAGGTGTTTGGGAAAGTAGAAGATAAAGGAAAGCATTTTTAGGTCATTTCATCATTGAAATGATCCTTTTGAAAAAGATATTTTTTTCCTGCCTTTTTCTTTTTTCTTCCCTTCCTCCTTCTCTTCTTTCCTTTATTCCTACCTCCCTTTCTTTTGAAATTATAACACTTATGTCCATAGGTAAAATGAAATTAAGTATCTTTAATATAGTGGCTAATAAAGTAGGCATATGTATACAAGCTCCATTCAATTTTATGACATCTCAGACACAAAAACTGGTATGTCATGATTTTACATTTTCCTTTAGTTTGACAAAGAGTCAATGTACACAAATACTTTTGATTGAAAAGATATATTCTCCAAACACTCAGGACTTTGATTTTGAAATGATAGCTAGGTCTGATTAGGCACATCTTGCTGTCATTTCAAAATGGTATCTAATTCCAGCTATTCAATTTGACATTTCTTTCCTATATTTTCCATTGATTATTTACATTTCCAATAATGTGCAATATTAATTTCAACGTTCCTAAATGGAATCTAATTTTGTTCCTTGCCCATGTTTCCTTTCACTCAGATCCATTTGTCTAGCTTCTACATTCTTGTGCAAATTTGTAGTACCACCCAACTTTACATAAACTGAAAATTTCATGATCTTTCTTCCAAACCATTACCGATGGTGGGAAATGAGACATATTTATTTTCAGTCCTATAATCACTTCCCCCATGGAACCCTGTTATTATTATGGTGTTTGCAGCCTTGAAAATAGTTTTTATTCTACAGAATCGTATTTTTATAGAAGCCAATTTAAATTAATTTTTGAGTATGAGAACAAATAAAGTCTTTTCAGAATCAGAATGTATTATGTCTACGATATTTCCTTTACTATTTTTTGGTTTTATCAAAATTAAAATATGAAGAAATCTCAGTTTTATCTTATAACGGATCAAAGTTGCTGGGCTTTTTGTATTATTTTCTGCATAGTTTCAATATTTCTCTTGCTTTTCATTTGATCATTCCAGAATTTAAAAATTGTGTGCACTAGGAGACTATAGATAGGATTGGCGTGGCTATTTGCTTTTATTCAATGTTTGGTAATATGTTTAACCACATCGTTCTTGAGAAGAATATATTTGTTTTATTTTTATAATAACTAGTGTAAGAGAGAAGTCATTTTGGGTCTCTAAAATAACCTTGGGTAATTTAGAAATAGCGTTTCTAATTACTAAGCTTTTTTAAACTTTGGCAATAATGGTCATGTCTATGTTTTTCTCATATCTAATCATACCCATATAAACTTGTGTTTACTATTGATTCCATGATCTAATTTTTCTCTCTGGGCCATTTGTTTTTCTGAGAAGGAAGATGCATTTTCTTTTTCTTTTCTTTCTTTCTTTCTTTTTTTTTTTTTTTGTGACTGAATCTTGCTCTGTCGCCAGGCTGCAGTGCAGTGGTGCAATCTCGGCTCACTGCAACCTCTGCCTCTCGGGTTCAAGCGATTTTTTCCACCTCAGCCTCCCGGAGTAGCTGGGACTACAGGCATGTGCCACCATGCCTGGCTAATTTTGTATTTTTAGTAGAGACCAGGTTTCACCACGTTGACCAGGATGGTCTCGATTTCTTGACCTCGTGATCCGCCCGCCTCGGCGTCCCACAGAGTTGGGATTATGCCGCGCCCAGAAGGAAGATGCATTTTTCAAAATATCTAAGGACCATATTAAATTAAAAGGCGTATTTCCGGCATTAAAAAGTTAGTTGCCCTGCAGTCACCCTCACCTCTCTCTTCTTTTTGGCCATTTAAAATAATTTTGCCTAAAGCACGTTCCTTTTTATTGCTTACTTGCCAGTACTTTTAAAAAAATTACCATGTGAAACTGGCATTCTTTCCCTTAGGCTTAATGTATATATACTTATGAGTCGTCGTAAAATCCCAGCTTAAAGTACTTGGAGGTCTACCTCCCACCCCAACAAGAACTAATGAAGGGGGCTCACGCCTGTAATCCCAGCACTTTTGGGAGGCTGAGGCAGGTGGATCACATGAGGTCCGGAGTTTGAGACCAGCCTGACCAACATGGAGAAACCCTTTCCCTACTAAAAATACAAAATTAGCTGGGCATGGTGGTGCATGCCTATAATCCCAGCTACTCGGGAGGCTGAGGCAGAAGAATCCCTTGAACTCGGGTGGCGGAGGTTGCAGTGAGCCAAGACCGCGCCATTGCACTCCACCCTGGGCAAAAACAGCAAAAATCCGTCTCAAAAAAAAAAAAAAAAAAAAAAAAGCCAGGTGTGGTGGCTCACGCCTGTAATCCCAGCACTTTGGGAGGCCGAGGTGGGCAGATCCCAAGGTCAGAAGTTCTAGACCAGCCTGGACAGTATGGTGAAACCCCATCTCTACTAAAAATAAAAATTAGCCAGGCATGGTAGCACATGCCTGTAATCCCAGCTACTTGGGAGGCTGAGGCAGGAGAATCACTTGAACCCAGAGGCAGAGTTTGTGGTGAGCTGAGATGGCACCACTGCACTCCAGCCTAGGCAACAAGAGTGAAACGTCTCACAAAAAGAAAAAAGAAAAAAAAGACTCAAAATTATTAACAACATCAAGCAGAACAAGAATTAGTTATATGGGACTGAACTGATAAAAGATTATTTTTTTAAATGGTTTTTTTTTTGAGACATTGCTGATTCTTTTGAACTTCCATAGCTTTACAGCAATTTAGTAAAGTATACTCTTGTGATAAGAATGACAACCTTTGCCTTTCTTTTTACTTGATTTATTTAAGGTTTGGAAACTATTTGTTAGCATTCTCATATTTTAGCAATATAGGTATTTGCATAAGTTCAATAAGAATCTGTTCTTCATGCTGGGCATGGTGGCTCATGCCTGTGATCCCAGCACTTTGGGAGGCTGAGGTAGGCAGATCACTTGAGGCCAGAAGTTTGAGACCAGCCTACCCAACATGGTGAAACCTTGTCTCTACTAAAAATACAAGAATTAGCTGGGCGGACCTGTAATCTGAGGTAGGGGAATTGCTTGAACCTGGGAATCGGGGGTTGCAGTGAGCCAAGATAGCACCACTACTCTCCAACCTGGGCGACAGAGTGAGAAACAAAACAAAGCAAAAATCTGTTCTTCTGATAACAGGGCAATTAAAAACACTATCTTACCAAAGCTTTGATTGGAATGTCGTATTTTCAGATACCACCAGAATGCTGTCAGGGTTTGAAGTTCACTCTTACAGAGCCAATAAAAAAAAAAAAACTGAAAAACTGGCCTGATACCTTGTTCATAGCCTTTCCTTTCAGGGTTTTTAGAATTGTGGTAAGTAAAGAATGTCACTCTCTGACAGGCCAAGGAAACTCAAGATATTTTGGGAACCTCATAAATAGAGTAGATTAACCAATTTGTAAAGGTATTACAGACACAATCTGAGGGTGAGTCAAATCTTTGCCTGGCTTCAACAGCTTCCAGAGGCTTTTAAAAGTCTAATCTAATATCCTTTCTAAAAAGTCCAGCAAAGTCAACTTAAAAAGCTCCTATATGATAAATCACTATTCCTCTTGTCCTTTATGCAAATAATCAGGCCAAGTTAATGAGACTAAACTTAATTTGCAGGTAAATTAAGTTATCATGATTATTTTTGGTAAAACTTGGGGAAACTGGAGAGAGAAAATCATGTTTCAGAAGAAAAGCTATAGCCAGATTGCCACTCTGCTCTTATTCCATCTAAATATATTTCAAGTCTAACACCTAAAAAATGTTCTCAATTGCTGCCTTCTGGACTCAAAAAATAAAAATGACTGAATTTTATAGTTTTCATCGAACCATAAAATAACCATTAATGTTTTTCTTTTTTTCATAACAATGCCTCCTATTAGATATTGTCGTACCTGAACGAGTCAAGGAATGCGCCACACTCTGAGATTGAATTGAGTCCTTTATTATGCCAGTGACTGATAGGCAGCTAATGCCCCAAATTCTCTTGGCCCCTAAGAAAAAGTTAGGTGGTCTTTTATACCCTAGTTTTAAAAGGGAGGGGGAACCCAGCTGAAGCAAATTTTTCACAGAAAGAGAGTAAGCAAAAAGTTAAAAGATAAACTAGTACATGAGAAATAAAACAGTGCCAGGTGCAAGGGGTAAAGCTGTCATAAAAGACATACAACTTATAGTTAATGGGGACTCTGGGCACTAGACAGCACCTGCATTCCCAGGCTCTGCTGGTACCACTTAGCCTCTTATCAGTAAATGCGTTCCTGGATGTGCCCAGTGTCATCCTGCCCAAGCTACATACTACAGTTACATACTTAATGGTAAAAATAACTTAAATGAAGAAGCTAAGGTGGAGTCTGTCCAGCTCAAGAAGCTAACATGAAGCCTGAACAGCTCTCAGTCTGAGAAACAGAAAATCAGTTTTAGCTGACAAGAAGCAGGTTATCACAATATATGATTGCTCACACTCTATAGGGCCCTGATATAGATCTGTATGATATATAGATGGCAGAAGCCCAACTGCAACAGCACTGCCTGAAATGAAACACAACTGTTAACTATTGGACTGGACTGTCCTATTCTTAGGACTGAGAACCCGATTCAATGGCCTATGAGACATCCACCAACACAATTTTTGAGCCGCAAAACTTCTTGGGGGAAGTTTCAGACTGGGGAATATTGGGGCTCAATGATACCCCAAAATAAAGGCCTCGGTAGCAGACTCAGAAGCAAAGTCTCTCTCTGACGTTCTCTTGCCCTCCTGTTTCTTGTCCTACATTTTTCCCTGAGGCAAGCTATAGAACTAGAATTCGTCTTCCCCAACCAACGCAAGTCATAGAAACCAGAATCCATTTTTCTCGAAGTCAGCCATAATGCTTAAACATATTACTCTAACTGTCCATTCTCCAACCTTTCTGTGTAACATCTGGCCATAAAGAAATTAAGACTCTCAGCCAGGCGTGGTGGTTCATGCCTGTAATCCCAGCATTTTGGGAGGCCCAGGCAGGCGGATTGCCTGAGCTCAGGAGTTTGAGACCAGCCTGGGCAACACAGTGAAATCGCTTCTCAACTAAAATACAAAACTTAGCTGGACGTGGCGGCGTGCACCTGTAGTCCCAGCTACTTGGGAGACTGAGGCAGGAGAATTGCTTGAACACTGAAAGCGGAGGTTGCAGTGAGCCAAGATCGTGCCACTGCACTCCAGCCTGGGGGACAGAGCGAGACTCCATCTCAAAAAAAAAAAAAATTGAGACTTTCCTTCTAGAGGCGCCT
This sequence comes from Cacajao melanocephalus, assembly GCA_963573385.1. Taxonomy (NCBI): domain Eukaryota; kingdom Metazoa; phylum Chordata; class Mammalia; order Primates; family Pitheciidae; genus Cacajao; species Cacajao melanocephalus. The sequence goes on along the minus strand of CAUYLG010021380.1, from coordinate 14,813 downwards.
ACCCTGTACCTGGAAGGACGAATGATGCACAGAGAGGTTGAGAAAAATCTGAATAGACAGGCCTTGTGAGTTTCTCCACTTAGTCATACCATGAGATCATACCCTTTTTTCCCAGTCGTATTTTTATGGGGGTGTCCATTCTTGATTGAACCTAAGCATAAAAACAGTTTACCCTGCATCTTTATGTCTTCATTCTGAAGCCTCCCATGTCACATAAAACTGTACATTTGTTATACTTTTCTCTTGTTTACCTGTCATTGTTATAAGGGTGTTGGCTGTGACTTTTATGATGGGGATGAAAGGGATCCCCTCCTTTACACCACTATAGGTGTTTAATGATCACTTGAAAAATAAAGACTATAAAAAGATTCTAAAGGACACATATTAAAACAATGGTATGTGTACCACAAATCACTATACGATATTTTAACATATAAAAATATGTTGCTCAGATGATAGGACTATTTACCAGTTTAAATAATTTTTTTTTTTTTTTAGGCAGTGTCTTGCTGTTGTTGCCTAGGCTGGAGTGCAGTGGCACGATCTCGGCTCACTGCAATGTCCGCCTCCCAGGTTCCAGCAAATCTCCTGCCTTAGACCCCTGAGTAGCTGAGATTACAGGCGCCTACCACCATGCCAGGCTAATTTTTGTATTTTTTAGTAAAGACAGGGTTTCACCATGTTGGCCAAGCTGATCTCGAACTCCTGACCTCAGATGATCCACCCGCCTCAGCCTCCCAAAGTGCTAGGATTACAGGCACCAGTTTAAATAAATTTATAATTCAGTCAGCTCACCATTATCTAGAAGTTAAGCAATTCTTCATGTATGTAATCTTTTGACATGATGTTATGCATAAAATGAAGTTTATAAACATGTTTAATTTCTTGTTAATTTCATACAAAATATGATCTTATTCAGTACAACCTCCATCCCATGGCTAAGCTACTATTGTACTCTTTACTGCTGGTAGAACAGATGAGAGAATGTAGAATGATCACGCAAAACCTATTATTGCTAAAAGGAATAAATTTTGTTTAATCTTCTAGGTGATTACACAGTTACTTGCATAGTTAAAATTACATTTGTGTATGTGTAGGGGAGAATTTTCTTAGCTCGTCAAGTCATTTTATCTTTCAAAGTTCCACATTAATTTTAGAGAATAATAGTTGGAGATTCTCTATATCCTAACGTCTAATTTGAATTAGTCATTCTGTGAAATTATTCATGTCATTTAACCCTGCTTTTTAGCTTCTCAACCTCTGAAAAAGAGTCACTTTTTATTGTTGTACTGAAATCAGTAATATTATATTTTAAAATGTCTTTAAATCTATACAAACTATAAAAGGGCTTAAGTTATATTTTATGAGCCCTTTTATTAAAATTGAATTTTCTTTCCTTAAAATCAGTGCCATTACTACAAGGAGAAAAGCGTTTTCCAAAATGGGTACTCAGTTCACATTCCTGGCGTACAAAAGAGAATGATTTCATGTGAGAGAGTGCCAGGTGTGCCTTTGGGCTTTATATTAATTTGTGAAACATTCTTTTCATTATGTTTCCTGTTAAAAAATTATGCACATTTGAATCAAAGCCCAATGACAGTGTCTAGTAACTGAAAAATATTTATTTCTCTTTGGAAATCATACCTGCTTAATTACCCAATCTTTTGGGAACATAGCCAAAGCCTGGAGCGAGTCTTTTGTTGCAGAAAAAAAAGAGAGAGAAAAAAATAAGTTGGTGCTGAGGGGAAACAACTCTCTCACAGCACTTGCGGCCCATCCTGTCGTGTTTTGAATTGCTCTGCTAACCTGCCATTGTCATCTGGTTTCATGTCACTGCAGTTTGTGTCATATGATAACCCCAAGGTAAAGAGCTCTGTTCCTTTACCATATTTCTTTTTGCTTTTGCTCTCTCATATTCTTGTCCATCTTGCTGTGGCTTGTTCATATTCTGGGAGTAATGGAGTGATGTTAATGTAAGACATTTAACTCTCAATTATTCAGGGGCTAATTATCCAGTCTATTGATTGCTTGGTCCAGCCTCTGCTTTTCCTGTCTTTAAAAGGGTGGTTGACTGCCCATTAGCACTTAAACCAGACAAGAGTAGGGGGTGGAGAGAGAAAATGATAAAATTCAAATCTATCTATTCGCAGCTTATTAGTAGTGCTAGTTAAGAGCCTAGGTGAATGGAAAATGTGGCTTAGGAACACCTGTAGATTTAATTTAGTCTTATTTTTCCTTGTCATCTCTTGCCATGGATAATTGAATTGGCTTCATTATCCTATGTTCATGTAGTTAATTCTCAGAAGTTGGGCTTTTTATTGCTTTGGAGCAGTCACTTAATTGGCACTTAAGGCATTTGAGGGAGCTATGGGGAGAAGCTATATAGACTTCAGTTTTCAAGTAAGGAAACTGAGACACATAGTCTTGAAACTGAAGAAGGGCACTTGGAGGAATCATGGGTAACAGTGACTTTTTTCACTCTTCGATATGAGTTCACAGATATATAGATACGATAGTAGCATCTAATGGTAATTCATCTCATCCAGTGATTCCTCACAGTGGTGTCTGAATCACCACTACAGCCATGCAGAGTTGTGATTTTAGACTTGGCTTGGAGTTTGTGTCTCAGTTCTGCTATTTCTTCCAGATGATTAGATTTCAGCTAGAAGAATGTATGGAATATAGTAAACACTCAAAAAAGAGTTTAATTCAAATTATAGTAATAATAGTTGTAGTGGTTGGTAGTACTAATAGACATAAAGTTTCTGAATTATTTTTAATATTTCAAAAACAATAAATGAAATCATACTGGTGACAAGACCATGTCGGCTATGACTTAATGAATGTAGACTTATATAGTATTGTAATCTCAAGGTTTGGTTTTATGAGTTTGTCTTTCATAGTAGAAAGGTTGGGAATCAATAATCCAATGTAATTCTCTTACTTTGTAACTACAAAAACACAGGTCCAAAGAATACAAGCATTTTCCCAAGATCACCCAACAGGATAAGGACAGACGCCAATAGAACAAGAAATGATGAACTAGTGAATCCTAAGTGAATTTTTTTTCCACAATTGCACTGGTGTTAGGTCATCAACAATGTAACTCCTACAACTAATAAGTGACTTATACTTATCTTCTCACTATTCTGAATATTCCTCACTGACTGTGTTCTTAATTTCTTGATTGGAAATAGAACAAAGAAATAATTTTTATGAACCAAGAGAAAATTTAAAAAATGATGACAACAAATCCTTATGGTCAAGCAAAATGCAAAAGTTAAAACTATAGGCTGGATTAAGTGCTCTGGGGAGTGAGCGAGATACCTTTGGGATATGGTCGTCTAGCCAGAAATTACATTTTACAATCCTGTTTGCATTTAGGTGTGGCTATGTGAGCTACTTAATACAAAGAGAGTATCAGTGGAAGTAATTACGTGTCATTTCTAAGGCAAGTATTTTAGAAAACATGCCCTTTCCATATTCTTTCTTCATTAACCAGCTCCTGCAGAGAACTAACACCCTAGGTTATAGAAGAGCTACAAGATACAAGGATCCTGGGTCCTTGAATCACCAGATACAAGGATCCTGGGTCCTTGAATCACCACATGGAAGAAAGAAGTACTTCCGATGGGAATATTTGCATCAAACTTCTAAGTGAAAGAAACTTCTGTCATCACAAACCAATGACATTTGAGGGAAGTATGCTAATGCTAATCCAAATAATATCTGTATTATTTTTTCACATTAAATATGATAAACTGCAATAGCTAAATCACAATATATATGCAGTATTTTTTACAGAAAGAAAATTCAGCTTGACATTAAGTTTTGCTCTTTATTTTGAAAAGGCTTCTTGTAGTTATTTGACAAGGTGTTCATGTTAATTCTCTCAGTAATGCTAAATATATACATTTACAACATTCTTCTCAAATAATGTTTTGTGATGGCAAACAAAATTAATTATGTGTCGAGTTATTCAGATTAAAAACAATCGTGACTACAGCATCCTGAAGAGCACATACTACGTACCTAAGAAAGCATGAAGTCAAGGAAACCAACAGTGTTCTGGAAAATCTTACCAGACAAGAAATCCAAGCGGCACTCAGGGGATCAGAGGAACACACTTTATTATGCCAGCAGGCCCAGAAGGGCTCACACCCAAACGTCTGGACCCTGGCTAAGAAAAGTACACAGTTTTTATAGGTAAAGGGGAAGGGGAAGTAACTCAGGACTTTAGATGACACAGCAGGTTTTAGACGATGCAGCAATTTTCCTTAAGGCTTTTCAGTTAGGAAGCAATAAGCTGAGGTACAGAAGCAGAAAGAGGCAGTTACTAACAAAAATAGGGGCAGTTTTAAAATAGGGACGGTTGCTGACTACGTGCTAACAAAATCCTGGGCAAAATTTCCACTTCAACAGCAATCTAATACATACTTTTTAAATAAGTGTAATATGACTTGGCCATTGATGCTATGAAATTTATGGTAATTCACGTGAATTTCTATAACTAAGATTTATTTTATAGTGAAATCAATTTTGCAGACTTTTTTCTCTGTTTACTTTGATAGTGTCTCAAAACTATACCATAGTTGACAGTTCCTTCTCATACCATTTACCATTTAATAATCATATGTTCACATTCAGACATGTGCACATATTTTAAAAGATAAAGTTTTGCATCCAGCTACCACCGGCACCTCAGTTCCTCATACATTTTTTCCTTCAATGTTTTATCTAAACCCTCATGCCAGAGCTTTCTTCATGTCCCTCACTTCCTGCCAGTTTTTATTGATACCCTGCCATGCAGCCTTTCATCTCAGAGAATCTTTTTTTCTAATTTTTGGTTCAGCATTGGCTATTTTCTTTATTAACTTATTGTTGTCTGATTATAAACATTATAAACATTATAGAACCACTAGAACACAAGCAAGAATAAATGAGAATTTTTAAACGATCTACGATCACAGTTCTCAGTATCATATTCACTTTAACACACACACACACACACACACACACACATTTTTTTTTTTAGATGGAATCTCCCTCTGTACCCCAGGCTGGAGTGCAGTGGCGTGATCTTGGCTCACTGCAACCTCTGCCTCTCTGGTCCCATTCAAGCAATTCTCCTACCTCAGTCTCCCAAGTAGCTGGGATTACAGGCATGAGCCACCTTTTATATTTTTTTAGTAGAGATGGCATTTCACCATGTTGGCCAGTCTGGTCTTGAACTCCTGACCTTGTGATCCGCCTGCCTCAGCTTCCCAAAGTTTTGGGATTACAGGCATGAGCTACCATGCCCGGCCAACACAGATATATTTTTTAAACAAAAGTTGGATCTGACATTTAATGTCATATTTCTACCTGGCAGCTTTTAGAACAAATATTGGAAAGCTGGCTACATTAAACCCTTACTTTAAAAATCAGGTTTTAGTGCTCATCAGGGAAAGTAAAATTTAACAAAAAGTTCAAAGTAAAATTTTGGGCAATTTTAAGGCACATGGAATTTCTAAGAATCCTCAGTTTTAAAAAGATTGAATATTTATTTAATAATAACACCTAATAATATTTATAATTTCTTCAAACCCACACTAATACTATTTTTGGAAATATTATTTTTATGAATTATGAAGTTGCCTAATACTTTGAGTCTACTCAACTTGAGGACTGAATTCAGTTGTCAGTCATTTCTAAGCTTATATTAAAGTCTTGGGGCCAGGCATGTTGGCTCACGCCTGTAATCCCAGCACTTTGGGAGTCCGAGGCGGGTGGATCACCTGAGGTCAGGAGTTCAAGACCAGTCTGGCCAAAATGTCAAAACCCCGTCTCTACTAAAAAATTTTAAAAATTAAAAAGTTAGCTGGGCCTGGTGGTGGGTACCTGTAATTCCAGGAGGCTGAGGCATGAGAATCGCTTTAATCTAGGAGGTGGAGGTTGCAGTGAGCTGAGATTGTGCTACTGTACTCCAGCATAGGTGACAAGAGCAAAACTAAAAAATAAAAAATAAATAAAGCCTTGGTCTTTAAAAGCCTTGGATGACAAAGGTTTAGAATTGATTTAAAGAAGAGAGTTTTGGGTCAAGAACTTGTGGGTGGCTTCTGTTGGAGGAAGTTAAATCGTCATGCTAGATCAGGGCTGATAGGCCAGTTCTCCAGGAGAGCAGCTTCCAGATTCCCTGGCTATAAATGTAAGCTATTTTGCCAGCTACTTCACTCAGTAATATTATGCACAGCATAATGTGAGCTATGACTCTACTTTCTCCCTAGTTCAGTTGCCTCATTCCTCTTACACATCACAACACTGAGAAGGATCAGAGCAAATATTTTCCATACGACGTAACACTTAAACTTCATCAGTACTCAACTAAGAGACAGTAACCTGACTTGAAGACTAGCGGGAAAAAAACAACCACAAAGGGTCAGTGTTGAATTTACTGAAAACATACGTAATTGAGCAAAATTATTGATGATTTGATATATTATCCAATGTAATGTGGATTCTACATGATTTTCCGCATGTTGATAGACTTCAGAACTAATTTCTGAGTAAGACCTGGGAATTAGGGTCTATTGGAGTTGGAAGAAGCATATATGCTTCATGTTTCTTTTGTAGCCTCATAGCTCCTAGTGAGGAGTAACTTCCGCCTGCCTTTCTTTCTTCTTTGCTTTCTTCCTTCCTCCTTCTTTTATTCTTTTTTTTTCTTTTCTAATGGGACCAGCCCCATCGAATTTCTGAAAACATGAGATTAAGTGTGTGGGTCTTCCACATGTACTGCACACTTCTCTTGTTTTTCCATTGCTCTGATACAACTGAATCAAGTTCGCCTTCCAAAATCAGTCGGAGAGGTGGCTGGTGAAATTTTTTGGCAAAACAAAAAGACCTACCTGAACTTCATCCCGGAAATCTAACCTATTCCTACTCTCAGCTTTACCTTTTGTCTTTGAACAATAACTTCAACTTTCCCTATCTCTAACTGGATGTGATTTTTATATTCCACAAAAAGAAATTTGAGTTAAAACGTACATGTCTCAGGAAAAATCAGTTTTTGACTTTGAATCGTTTGTGTTGGGAGTCAAAAGTTGCTCTAAGCCTTTGACTTCAAAACAAAGAAGAGAGTTTGAAGTATATGCGTTGGGAGTGGCGGTGATGAGGGATAGGAGTTTTCGAAGTGGGATGAACTCACAACTCAGGAAGATCAGAGACCACAGAAAAAAGCTGGGTTTGAATTTCCTACTTCATCTTTCTGCCCAAGGCCAGCCCTTTTCCTCTTCAACTATGTGAGTGCAAATAAAAAAAAGAGGCATTGGCTGAACGTGGTGGCTCACAGCTGTAATCCCAGAACTTTGGGATTACAGGAGGTCAGGAGTTTAAGACCACCCTGGCCAAGAGGTTGAAACCCCAGGCATGGCGGCAGGTGCCTGTAGTCCCAGATTCTCCGCAGGCTGAGGCAGGAGAATTACTTGAACCTGGGGGCGGAGTTTGCATGAAGCAGAGATTGTGCCACGGCACTCCAGCCTGGTCAGACTGAGACTCTGTCTCCAAAAAACAAACAAAAAAAAAAAAAAAGAGAGAGGCATTGAAAATGTGCTACTGACACAATCCGTTTTTCCATATTCCTTTTTTTACAGAATTTGCCTTTGCAACTATGGAGTACATACCAACATTTTGGAGTGATCTTGCCGACAGTTCAAGAAGAATGTAATCAACAGACACAGTGTTGCTGATCAACACGTCTAGTTCCTTGTTGCTGTTGTTGTTATAGGGGTGGTGGTGGGGCCATCATATTCCATTTCTGTTGACAGAAATCTGGTCCAGAAGTAATCGCTGGCAGAATCCCTTTTCCGTGTCGAACAAATGAATTTTTTTTTCAATATAAATGTCATAATAAACTTATTCTGTGAGGGAAGAAGAGAGATGAATGAACCTTGGTATTCCTTGGTTTATACTCAGAACATAGCTATTCATTAATTTTTTTATGCTGCAAAGTAAAATATGCAAGTGTATCTTTTAAAATAACTTGAGAAATGGCAATGAATTGCAAAGGAGAGCATAAGAATATAGAGGGGCAAAAACAGAATAAAACGTTTTGTTTTCTCCATAGGAAACTAAGCTGAAATATATTACACTTTTCTTTAAAATAAATATTAATGATCAATAGTTCAATGTCTTGTCTGTTCGTGTTTTAAGTCCTGCAGTGTTAGGTCTGGTTGCTATGATATCCAGTCTGTTTTTGTTGTCATTGGGCCCACACAGTGGAAGACAGTGCTGTACTCTGCCCAGGGCTCTAACAAGTATCTATTTGGAAACGGTTTTCCATCAAAGGACTCAGGACAACAACTGGCTTTCCTGTTGTTATTTATTATAATCTGTAATGGGAAAAATTGCTATTCTGAAGGAAAAGGTTAATATATTTAATGCTTTATTCAATTAGACCTATTGTTTTCTGATGGCCACCCAGAATGTTTGGAAACATTCTATAAAATTAACATCTAGGTACAAAAGACTCCTAACAAATAGTGGCGACAACAACAAAAACAAGGAAAAATTAACAAAGAAGCAAAATGAGAACTGATAAATCCTTAAGTTTGAGAGGAATGTGTCAGGAAATGTTTCCAATTTCAAATCTTACCAGGTAGGAAATATTACACAGGTGATGCATCATACACACTGAACTTTAGCACTTTGCTTATTCTTTTCTCTAAATGCAGTACAAGATGGTTTCATCTTTATTACAGTCTTTAAATAATTATTAGGCTTATTGCCACAGTTCATAGAAATTTTAAAATTAGCAAGTGATGTTTATCCACAGTGCTCAATGTTAACAAAACATGGGGGTCCATAAACACATTTCAGATCATATTTGCCCATGATTATTTTTTGTTTTTCCAATTACAGATGCCAGCAAACAAAGTGTGGCCGAATTCCTGCAATTACTAACATTTGCCTCAATTTGGGTCCGTGAAGTATGTAGTCAATCTCGAGAGTCTTCTGCCTCCCTTTTGAATCTGTCCCCAGTGCAGGAGTATCAAAAACACCATTTAGCTACACAGCCTGCTCAATTTTTAAAAAGGGAAAATCACATTCAAGCTACTAATTAAGAAAAGAAGAGAAGTGAGCTGTGAATTAAAAAAACACACTGCCTTCTAAAAGGCTTTAACGAGAAACTTGTAACTCTGCTGCAAAAGAATGATCCTTACTTATCAAAGCTAAATTTTAATACAGCAGTTAGAGGTGAGATTTAACTGACTCGTTAATATTTTAAAAACAGCCAACTGAATAAAAATTCAGGTAATTTCTGTTTCTTTTCTATCTTTAAAAGGGGGCTTAATTGATTTTTTTCAGTTATCCAACACTTCTTTTTCTAGAAGATTCTTCCATCCACTTAAGATCCTTGTGATATTTTGTTAAATGTGCATTCCTTTGAAAAACTATGCTGATGCCCTGTCATGCCCAGATGCTTGGCAAATTGTCATAGAGTTGCTTCTTCAATGGAATAGTTTTCCCAAATAATTTGTCTTAATGATTCTCAGAACATTTGGAATAAATCATGTTAATCACCATTTAATTTTGATGAAAATCATATGTTGATCACCAAGAGTAAATGATTTAAAAAGGTAAATATCAAAAGATAAAAAAATCCATCTTCCATTTAATATTACAATATGGAGATTACTTCTGCAATAAGGAAGTTAAAAACAACAGTTGTAGATAGAGAAGTAGAATCCAAGCAGGCTCTACAACCATATGTAGTTTGAGCACAGGAAATATGTCATATGTTACTCTTTCTAAATTGATTGTTACTTTAATGCTATATATAGAATTGATGAAAATATGAAATGGTAAGTAAGTTCAGCCATACTTTACTGATTTGGTCTGAGCGGGTAAATTCTAGTAGGAACAGAGTTATATGGAACCATTTGAATACCTTATGCTTCTTTGTGTTTCCCATGATACTTTGAACGTGGTAGTCTGGACAACTGCCCTTTATTCTACTGTCATTCTCCCAGAAATAAGAAATACATTAACGTCTATCAATTGCTCACTATGTTTAGGATCCCACTTTTCTACCTTAGGACCTGGGTCCAGGGGCACTTACAGAGGCCGGCCACTAGATGCTGCTACTATTCTTTCCATTGAGCAGTATTCTGCCAAGCAAGCTTTCCATTTCACGATGTCAACAGACATGGAAGTTTGTCTTCTGAAATTGGTGCCATGTGACCTTCACCCATAGCTGTAGATTCGTTGCTGTCTACAGTCTATTCCTTACCTTGGGTAGCAGGAATTCAAGGAGGTCTAATTTTTGAGACTTACCATTAAATCACCTTGCAAGATATTATCCCAGTCCTTACCTGAATTTTCCTTTCCTCCATGCCTGCATTTCTGTCATGGACCTCATGCAGAGCCCATGAAGGGTTGGATTCTTGGCAGTCTCCCTTCTCTCTTCTCCTTTTCCTCCAAATTACTAGAGTTTTACTTATCAACTTGATTTTGACAACTAGGTCCTTGCTACCTTTTGAGTGTTTGCCCAGCCTTCTAACTGCTGACCTGTCTGGATTTTCTATTAGTTAAGATACATGTTCTATGTATATATTCAAAATTAGTTCAGATAGCAGGGCAATATGGCTTCACTTTGGTGCTCAAATAAATACATGCATTTAATTTACTAGCTGACTGAGTGTCTCTTTCTTTTCTATGGCCACCCTTCACCCTCATCTTCTTCTACCAAGCTGTTTAAGTAGAGTAAAATAGATGAAGATAATGTTCTTTGGTATATATAGGGAATTGTTCTTTGTCCAAAACTTAGGAAATAGTCTCTCTTTCCTATGATAATATTAAAAGTTTGATTTTTTTTTTTTTTTTGAGATGGAGTCTGGCTGTGTTGCCCAGGCTAGAGTGCAGTGGTGAGATCTTGGCTCACTGCAACCTCCACCTCCTGGGTTCAAGCAATTCTCCTGTCTCAGCCTCCCAAATAGCTGGGATTACAGGCGCCCACTACTCCCAGCTAATTTTTGTATTTTTAGTGGAGACGGGGTTTCACTGTGTTAGCCAGGCTGGTCTTGAACCCCTGACCTCGTGATCCACCCTCTTCAGCCTCCCAAAGTGCTGGGATTACAAGCGTGAGCCACCATGCCCAGCCAAAACTTTGACTCTTATTTGAGTGAATTTTGTTACTAAAAAATTACAACTTTAACAGGTACTTACAATGAGATATTTTCTAAAATAGTAACATTATTTGAGATTGTTTTGGTAAATAATATATTTTTATTTCAACCCTCAGAAAGATATTGAAATAAATCTCCAAAACATTAATTACCTATGCTATTGTATGATATTTCTGTTATTAAAATATTTAGAGCTTTATGTACCAGTACTCTGCAAAACTTTGTGTACACTGTCTCTTTTAAGCCACGTAAACTCACGAAGTAAGTATAATTATTCACTCTGTTTTTCAGATGAGAAAACAAGCAGAGAGGGGTTACATTACTTGCCCAGTGTCTCACAGTTGACAAGCTGTGTGGGTCATAATCTCAAATATAAATTTGACATAAGTTTAATCTATAAATTAATGTAACATAGCACCTTATCCTACTTTGTTTCATCTAATTAAATTTGTTTGGAAAATAAAGAATAAATAAGAATCTTTCATTTAAATATATTCCTATGAAAAATGTAAATTGTGGGCCGTGCACAGTGGCTCACTCCTGTAATCCCAGCACTTTAGAAGGCCAACATAGGAGGATCATGAGATCAGGAGATCGAGGCCAACATGATGGAACCCCACCTCTATTAAAAATACAAAAAATTAGCTGGGCATGGTGGTGTGTGCCTGTAATCCCAGTTATTCAGGAGCCTGAGGCAGGAGAATCACTTGAACCAGGGAGTCGGAGGTTGCAGTGAGCCAAGATCATGCCACTTCACTCCAGCCTGGAGACAGAGTGAGACTCCATTTCAAAAAAAAGAATGAAAAAAGAAAAAGAAAAATGTAAATTGTGAAAAATGAACTTTGTTGAATTATTTGCTTTAAATATATATTTGCTATTTCTAAACTGGGAGTTGGGCTCTTACATAGTCAGAGTTACTTGGTATGAGATGTCCAGGGAGTTCCTTATACAAAAACATATCTCTAAAGAAAGTTTCAGTATTAAGTTGACAAAGTTATTTTTTCTCATAAAATATCTTTATGTTTCGATCTATCACCAGGCTGGAGTGCAGTGGCGGGATCATGGCTCACTGCAACTTCCATTTTCCGTTTTCAAGCAGTTCTCCTGCCTCAGCCTCCCGAGTAGTGTGACTACAGGCACGCACCACACAGCTAATTTTTTGTATTTTTAGTAGAGACGGGGTTTCACCATGTTGACCAGGATGGTCTCAATCTCTTGACCTAGTGATCCGCCCTCCTTGGCCTCCCAAAGTGCTAGGATTATAGGCGTGAGCCACCTCGCCAGGCCTTCTCATAAAATTTCTGAGTTCTTCAGGGAACCAATTTCTTTTTTTTTGAGACCAAGTCTCCCTCTGTTGCCCAGTCTGGAGTGCAGTGGTGCAATCTCGGCTCAGCACACCCTCTGACTCCCCGGTTCGAGCAATTCTCCTGCCTCATCCTCCCAAGTAGCTGGGATTACAGGTACGCACCACCACGCCCAGCTAATTTTTGTATTTTTGGTAGAGACAGTTTCACCATGTTGGCCAGACTGGTCTCAAACTCTTGACCAGTGATCCACCTGCCTCGGTGTCCCAAAGGGCTGGGATTACAGGTGTGAGCCATCCTACCTGGTCAATTTCAATTTCTTTCCTAGTATAGGACTATTCAAATTATTTATTTCATATAGGCAATTTGTTGCAGTCTGGTTTTTTTTTTTTTTTTTTTTTGAGGAACTGGCATAATTCTCTTATCTTTTTGATGTCTGCAAGGTCTGATTTGTGTAATAGCCTTTGTTTCATTACTGATATTGACAAATTATGTCATGTTCCTTTCTTCCCCCAAGTCAGCAAGAATTCCTGTTGGGTTCATTCTTTCTCAGCCTTGCTTTAGAGCTGCGCCCACACATTTCATTATGTTGTATTTTCATCTTCATTCCTTCCACGCATTTTGATTTCCCTTAAGACCTCCTGTTGACCCAGGGATTACGTAGACATGTGATATTGAGTTTCCAAGTGTAAAACTTTTTTACGTTGTCTTTCTGTTATTGTTTCCAGTTTGATTCCATCATGGCCAGAGAACACATTCTGTATGATAAAATTCTCTTAAATGTGTTGAAGTTTGTTTTATGCTCTGGAAATTCGTCTGTTGGGTGTGTGTTCTCTGGGCACTTGAACGGAATGTATGCTGTTGTTGGTTGAAGCGTTTGACAAATGTCTGTTAGATCTTTTGGTTGATGGTTGAATCATTCTATTTCCTTGCAGATATCCTGCCTCGTTGTGTCCTGTTGTTGAGGTAGGAATGTTGAAGCCTCCAATTACAGTTGTGCACTTGTCTAATTATCTATTTCTGTATTCGTGTTCTTCCATGTTTTGTTTCACATATTCTTATAGCTCTGTTTCTTAGTGCATCACGTTTAGGATTGCCGTGCCTTCTTGGTAGATTAGAGATTTTATCATTTCGTAATTTCCTTCTCTTTTTTTTTTTCTTTAAGGTGGAGTCTTACTCTGTCACCCAGGCTGGAGTGCAGTGGCACCATCTCAGCTTGCTGTAACCTGGGTTCAGGCTTTTCTCCTGCCTCAGCCTCCCAAGTAGCTGGGATTACAGGTTGCCACCATGCCAAGCTAATTTTTTTTATTTTTAGTAGAGACCAGGTTTCACCATATTGATCAGGCTGGTCTCGAACTCCTGACCTCAGGTGATCCGCCCACCTCAGCCTCCCAAAGTGCTGGGATTATAGGCATGACTAACATGCCCAGCCCCTTCTCTGTCTTAATATTTTTCTCTTATTTCTCCAAGAAAAACCCTTTCTTGAGCATTTGATTTTTTTCTCAGAATTTCTGTCTTTCTGCTTATATTGTCCATCTGTTATTGCCATCTGTTTTATACATTAGAACTCTTAGTGTATCCGTCACAGTGTTTTTTGTTTTTTGTTTTTTTTTTTTAGACAGACTGTTGCTCTTGTTGCCCAGGCTGGAGTGCAATGGTGCGATCTCGGCTCACTGCAACTTCTGCCTCCCAGGTTCAAGTGATTCTCCTGCCTCAGCCTCCTGAGTAGCTGGGATTACAGGCATGCACTACTATGCGGGGCTAATTTTGTACTTTTAGTAGAGATGAATCACAGTGGTTTTCTTTTTTTTTTTGAAATGGAGTCTCACCCTGTCACCAGGCTGGAGTATAGTGGTGCGATCTTGGCTCACTGCAACTTCTGCCTCCTGGGTTCCAGTGATTCTCCTGCCTCAGCCTCTGGAATAGCTGGGATTATAGGCGCCTGCCACCATGCCCAGGTAATTTTTTGTATTTTTAGTAGAGACGGGTTTTCACCATGTTGGCCAGGCTGGTCTCAAATTCCTGACCTTGTAATCCACCCACCTCGGCCTCCCAAAGTGCTGGGATTACAGGTGTGAGCCACCGCGCCCGGCCCACAGTGGTTTTAAGGTCCCTGTCTGATAACTTCAGTGTCCTTGCCATCTGAGTCTGGTTCTAATTCATATTTTCTCTCTCTTTACATTGTTTTTTGCCTTCGAGTATGTTTTGTTTCTGGAAAGCGGGACATGATATGCTGGGTAGGGGACTGCAGTACACAAGCCTTTAGTGGTGTGGTGATAAGATGTGGGACAGGGGAGCATGCCACACCCTGTGATTAGGCCCCAGCGTTGTGGGGAGCCTGTGCCCC